>CAEFZX010010026.1:0-78465 GCA_903066825.1 Alfaro cultratus
GTAAAAAATAAAAAGCTGACAGCACATTTCCAAAGCTAACAAAAACAAACAAAAAAAACAATAGGTCATCTGTTCCCTGCTAAAATGACACTCAGCCAGTGAGCAAAATTGTCACACACACACATTATGGATTTCTGTATCTCATCGGGTCTGAATTCACTACACTGTAAAATGATAGAAACTGTAAAAGTTGAAAAACACAACGATTTTAGGCTAACCTAAAGGAACGGCTGACATCTTACAAACATATAGAAACAGGGGAAAACAGTAAAGTTTGCTGCCTCCATAATTTGTGGGGGGGAAAAAAAGGCACATTTCTGGTATTTGTAAAGGTTTACGACACCATTTACATGCCGAACATATCTTCATTAGATTTGCTGACCAAATACAAGCCACTTCAAAAATGTTAGTCAGCAGAAATGTTTGCTTTTTCTCTCCAAACTTGGCATGAAAACAGTATTCTGCTTCAACAACATGCACACAATCAGTCTAAAACAAACTTCCATCATCACCAGAGGAAAACTCTTCTTTTCACTGGTACAGCACCTTCCAAAAATATTAATTCACACCTCTTGAACTTTTTCAGCTTTGTCACAACCGTAAACTGCAATGCATATGTTCAAATTCTATGTGACAGATCAAATCTGAAGTAGTGAGAAATTGTAAATGATGAGTTTTAAACATTGTTTGGACTTTTCAGCTGTTTGCTAAAAAGCCATTCATAGGACAATACAAATTGGCGTCATACTCTGGTACAGGAAAGTTAATCAGTGTTAATAAGAAGACGGAAGAACGTGGTTCACTTTAAAAAGCATGTTCTGTTTTCCTTAAACTTTACAATTTAAAAAAATAAATAAATCTGTTTATTGTCTGTTATATTTCAGAAGAGACACACAGACAAGTAACTCACAAATGCACAAAACACCAAACAAAACCAAAAGAAAACACATGAACAGCTTAAACATTCAATGTGACAAACATAAGTTGATTGCTTTGAGACAGAGTTCTTTACGTTTGCTATCTCAGGGCTGTATGTTGAGACTTAGTACAAGAGATTTAGTCACAGTCCACAAGCTGGGTTTGAGGTGATGGCATTGTTCTCCCTGGGTCTAGGCATCCAGACAGTGTTTCAGTTTCGTACATTGTAAGTGAATACATTTGGAGTTAACATGAAGATAACAGACTTACAGCCACTATAAGAATGTGAACATAAGCAATATTAGCCAGAGTCATTCATCATTATGAGTATTTATATTTTCCAAGAATAGCAAAAACTTTTCCCATATCTTTTTGAACACACAATATTTACTCTTGATAATAAAGGTGAGTTTCTCCAAGGCAAGAGAGCTTGATAATGTAGATATCCAAGTTTTTAATCAGGGTCTGGTTATAGATTTCTAGGACCTGGCTATACTATATTTGGCCTGCACCAAACAATAAATTATGGACTTTTGATCAGCCTTGCTTGTTTGGATTTGAGTGAGAAAAATTTCTAAGATACACAACCTCGGACAGGGATTAAGTTTAGTACCGACAAAAAGTGAAATTTTATCCAAAACCTCTTTCCAAATATCCCGAATCTCAGGACATTCCCAAAGGCAGTGAATCAAAAATACCTTTATCTCCACATTTAGGGCATGTATCTGGAATGTTGGAATTAAATTTATTTAGTAATATTGGAGTAACATATGTTCTCATCAACCATTTGTATTGGATTAACTTAAATTGAGTATTAATAGGTTGTGTCTGTGCCGTCAGACAAGCCCTCTGCCATTCCTCTCCTGATATATTACATTTCAGGTCTTCACACCATGACAGTCTTTTGTGTTCTGAGGATGTCTGGGAGCTTGATGACGTTATGAAAGATATTAGACCCTTCTTCAAATGGTAATTTGTTGCCAGTCCTTCTATAGAAGTAAGAGTAGGTAATGTTAGAGACTTTTGAGTACCCAAGACAAAACTTCTGATTTGCATAAACTTAAAAAAATGTTTAGTTGGAATATCAAATTTCTGTTTCAAATCTTCAAAACTCATCAGAATTTCTTTATCAAATAAATCTGAAATTTTGCATAGACCTTTAGCATACCATGTTTTAAAACCCATGTCTTTCCTGCCAGGTTCAAATGTCATATTGCCCCAGATCAGGGAGAATTGGGATAGTGTTGGTATTTCATTTTTGAATTTACGTACATCACACCCTTTTTAACAAAAGGGTGTGAAGTATTCTTTAATAAGTCTTTGCATTTCCTTGAGTATAGATATGAATTTAGGGATAAATTCATATAATCATATATATAAATTCATATATTTTCTATATCCACCCACGACAGTACAGTTGATGAAAACCAGCAGGATGCACTGGAGAGCTGAGCAGCCCAATAATACCATTTGAAATTTGGCACACCTGGCCTCCTCTGTCATATGGAAGATATAATAATGATAAATGTAATCTGGCTTGTCTGTTGTTCCGAATGAAGTTATTTAGGATTGTTTGAATTTTTGTAAAAAACCGTCAGGAGGATTAAGAGGGATAGCCTGGAAAAGATATAAGAGTTTAGGGAGAACGTTCATTTTGAGAATATTTATACGACCAATCATAGATATAGGCAAGACAGACCATCTATCAAGTGATTCCATTATTGAATTAACCACCGGCGTGTAGTTTGCTCAGACCAGATCATCTATGTTTGGAGTATTTTTTATGCCTAAATAAGTAAGGCTGTCTTTTGCCACCTGAAATGTTGTGTGAGTTGGAGGATTGTTTCTTTCAGCTTGTTTTAAAAATAGGATGGCGGATTTAGATTCATTAAGTTTATAATCAGAAATATAACCAAACTCGTTGATAGTTTTAAGTAGTTGGGGGATTGAGCATTTTAGATTGGACAACATTAAAATAATATCATCTGCAAATAGTCCAATTTTAGATTCAATACTTTTAATTCTGACACCATGTATGTTTTGATTATTCCTTATGGCTATAGCCAAAGGTTCAATTCCCAGAACAAAGAGGAGGGTGAGCCTTGACGCCTGCCCCATCTAGATTAAATGATTTAGATACAATGTTGTTAGTTATAACTGAGGCAGTTATAAAGTATTTTAATCCAGTTTATAAAATAGCTACCAAACCGAATTGAGAGAGAACTTTGTAGAGATAATTATGTTCCACTTTATCGAATGCTTTTTCTGCATCAAGTGAAAGCAAAGCTGTATCGGGATGTTCATATGTTGCATGAATTATTCAGTACACGACGGATACCGTGGTGAGCTTGGTGCCCCTTTATAAATCCATTCTGATCAGGGTCAGAAAGGGATGGTAAAAGTTTCTCAAGCCTAATTGCTAGTACTTTAGATATTATGTTGGCATCAGAATTTATAAGTGAGATTGGTAGGAAGGATTCGCATCTAGTGGGACATTTCCCAGGTTTAGGTAATATTGTTATAATCGCATTTCGCAAGGAAGGAGGTAATTCTTTAATCATATAACGTTCCGGTGACATTATAGAGGGGCTGCAGTAGTTTGTTTTTACATATTTTATATAGGTCCACAGGAATCCCATCTGGACCAGGTGATTTTCCTGATTTTAATTTATCTATTGCATTTGAGAGTTCATCTATAGATATTGGCATATCCAGTTCCGATTTAGCCGTTTCACTAAGTGTGGGGATGTTTATAGGATTAAGAAAGGAGTCAAGTGATGCTTGTGGTATGTGTCCTTTAGACGTGTATAATTTTGAGTAATAATCTTTAAAGAGATCATTAATTTTTTGAGGATCAGTTATGTTTTCATTTGCAGTTGTAATTTCATTTATTGCCCTCTCATTCTGCAGAGCTTTAATGCGCCACGCTAGAGGTTTTCCTGCCCTCTCTCCCTGATCGTAGTAGGATTGTTTCAATCTGAATATCTCTGATGAAGCTTTGTTAGTAGATAGTTTGTCATATTTTGCTCTCAATATTAGCAGTTCTTGTTGCTCTTCTTTAGAACCCTTAAGATTTATCTCAAGCTCAATCTCCTTTATTTGTTCTTCAAGTTTTAGCATCTCCATGACAGTTTCATTTTTTTGTGTAGCTTATCATCTGACCCCTTATAAAAGCCTTAAAGGCTTCCCATCTAATAGATTTATTAAGGCTGAAGTAATCATCAATATTTTTCTCAATATATTCCAGAAATTTGGGCAATTGCAACGAGTGAGGTTTTAATCTCCAAATAGGATTATGTCTAAACGCAATTAAGGGTGAAAATGTAAGCATGCATAGTGAGTGGTTGGAGATCAATATGCTTTTGTAGGCACAACTCTTAATTCTGGCAACCAAGGAATTTGAAATGAGGAAATAATCTATACGGCTGTAGCTAAGATGGGTAGTTGAGTGGCAAGAATATTCTTTCTTTGTTGGATTCTGTACTCTCCATATATCTCTTAAATTTAGTTCAGACATAAAATGTTGTACAACCCGTCTACTTTTAGGATGGGACAAATCTAAACCTGATGATCGGTCGAGATTAGGATCTAAAGTGCAGTTAAAATCTCCACCAAAGATCACATCACCATGGAGCGCTGTAATAGAGAGAAACAAATTATTGTAGAAATCAGGATCTTCTATATTAGGACCATACAGATTTACCAAAATTAAGTTTTGGTTCATCAGTGATGCCTGGATTATTATGAATCTCCCAGCAGGATCTATGATAGTCTTTTTTATACAAATAGGTAACGATTTATCAATAAGAATTGCCCCCCCTGGCATGTGGAGAAAATGAGCTTGAAAATACTTGACCTGGCCATCTTCTTCTTAGTTGTGCAACTTTGTTTGTAAATGTTCAGTGTTCTTCAAGTTGTAAAATGCAAGTTCCTACAGTTGAGACAAAAAACAGAGAGAGCTGATGTAAGGGCATTAAGCAAATGAGTACTGAGTCCATTGTTGATGTAAGAGGCCTTAGGAAATTGATCAAACTCAAGAAAGTAATGAATAGACTTAAACAATACCATCCAAAAGTGGTTTTAATCCAAGAAACACACTTACTTACGAACACAAAAATCTTTCCTGAGATTTCCCACCAGTGGGAATCTCCGACTCCCCTCCCCCTCTATTCTGTGACTTGGCTATGCTACTGATCCTAGAAAAGCAGGAGCAGAAAAAACGTTCATTTAAACAACTCGCACCACAACCTTAAACTGCTAACTCCAACCACACTATCTAGAAATTATGCCCCACCGCTATGAGGGGGAGATTTAGTCAAGATGTGTATTGTCCAGGATCACCGAACAAATGGAATATTGATCCCTATTAAACCTTGCTGACGCCGTTTAGCGTGTAAGTGTGGTTACCCGTCAGTTTGTTTTGTTTTCCATGTGAATTCCTCCACCTCCATCGGCGTGTAGAAGAGGAAGCGATTACCGCCGTGGAAAATCCTCATCTTTAAACTACTTTGTGTTGATATCTCGCCTAAAATCCATAAAGGTTGTCAAAGGTAGGAAAAAGTAATGTGGGTCGGTCCACTTCCTATAAATGTAGGGGCCTGGTAAAGGACCAGCAGCCATTTGGGTTTGGGGCCTATGGTTTTTACCAGCGCAGGAGAGGTAGACAGGAGAACAAAGGAAAGTTTGAACGTTGTAATTGCTGCTGAAAAGGAAAATAAAAGCAACCAAGACAGTCAACAAGTTTGGACATTAAACTTCTTTTGCCTGCGTGAAGAATCTTGACCCCAGAGCCTCATAGCGTTTGGTTTGGCAAACAATCGCCACTACATTAGGTTTTCTTCCAGTATTGTCCGATGTTTAACTCCAGTGATCTCATCAACTCAGATCAACTGCCCTGTCCCGGATTCCAGGATCACAAAAGCCCGTCTTACACCATAATTCTGCCACCACCATGTTTCATTGTTATATGGAGGTGAAGAGGATGCAGTTTTGTCACTTACTGAATTTTTGCATGCTGTTTTTGAGAGAGGGGTTAGGTTTAAGACTGAGGTATTGGTGAAGTTTGGGACAGGTTTAGGGTTATTCAGGTACCGGTAATGGTTAGAGGTGACACAATAAAATAATAAATATGCATGTAAATCTCCCACTAATTGATTAAATGTGTCATAAAATTACTAACGTTATGAAATTAAATTAATAAATATACCATAAAATTATAGAATATGCAATTAAATAATCAAATATATCTCTAAAACTATGGATGTCAATAATAAAATGTCCTTTTAAAGAAAACTTTTACTTAAAAACTATATTTAAATATAATTATTTTACTTAATTTGACAGTTTGAATTATTTCATGGCAACTGTACTGAAATAAATACACAGTGAAATAATTAAATGCTATTAAATAAAAGTTTTCTTTAAAGGGACATTTTATTATTTTAATTCATTATCTTAAAAATATATTTAATTATTTCAAGAGACATTTAATTGCTTAATTGCATATTTATTAATTTAATGAAAAATGTAATTACATATTGATGAATTTAGTAACGTGATATGTTAATAATTTTATAATACATATGCAACAGGAAAGCCTGACTGACAGTGAACTCATCTTAAATAGCTGATTCTGCTGCGACACTTTTGAGTTTCTATTGATGACCTTTTTCACTGCATTCTAATTGTATGAGACTGAATTCTTGGTTTTCATCTGTAAGTCATAATCATCGAAAATTACAGAAATATTTCACGCTGTGTGTGACGATATTATACACGAGTAGATCTGTAAAAACAGATCACATTAACTTAGAGATCAGGCTCTTCCTTTATGTTATGAGGAAAGTTCCTGCTATCAAAGTTCAGCATGGCAGGAACTCAATCTGAGCTTATCTTGAACTTTAGAGGGAACAATGAAAAAGTGGAATCTGGCCATAATCCCAATATTGTAAAAGTTATGCTGATTACATTTATACATGCACTTTCCAAATGAAATTGATTTTTATTTTGCACATTCACTTTTAGGATTTACTCAGAGACCTGCTGATCAAGTACAAATACATCTGGACGGTTATTGTGCTGAAAATCCAGTGTGTATCAATGCATGTATGTACAAAACTGTTATTAAAAATACATCTTTGGTATCTGCTAAATATGTGTTTCTGTCGTTCTGGGTTGTGTGGCCAGCGGTCATTATCACTGTGACTTTTTCCCCTGAACTAATGACAGAAATGAGATGTTTTTGAAGAAGAGCAACATGTCAACATCGAGCAGTGGCGGTCGGCGGTCCTCCAGTGACGCCGACAGAGACCACAGGTCCATCAGGGTTGCCAGTGAAAAATCAGAAAATGGTTCAATGAAATGTAAACCCCCTGTGTACTTGGATGTTTACAATCCAAGTACAAACCCAAAAGTACAGTGACAGTGTGCAAGATCCTTATAGTTACAGTTTTCATTCATGAGTTTCAATAAAGTACATATGAAAAGCATTCGATAAAGGGGAAAAAAAACATTCCAGACTTGAACTTGGAAAAGCAGACATAAACTTGCAGTGCCAAAAGAAAAGTCTCTTTTTTTTTTTTTCTTTTCTTTCCTTGTTACGACATGGTATTGAGTCTGTCAGGAAGGCATGTTTCTGCAGAGGCTCTGCAAATTAAACCCGTTTCTCCACTTCTCTTTCAGTGATGTTCAAGAACAACAGTCACCTTCTGCTGCAGGAATATCTCGCTCATTTTCAGGACATCCTCCGTTACCAGCATTACTGACTGGTGGTGTCAATAACCAGCTGCTTCTCCCAGTTTCCTGCCGTCAGACTCAGCACAGATGCAGCCGTCCTTTTTCTCCACAGCGTTAACCACATTGTAGAATTTGCTTGCCGTTTCGTTTTTGTGCCCCAACTCTCTGAGAGCCTTGATTACACCCTAAAGAGAAGGGAGGAAAACGGGACGAGGTTAGAGCGATGCAGCGTGTTCTCTGACACTGAAACTGTCACAAACAAATTACCTCGTGAAACTGCGGTTCGAACTTCACTTTGTTTTCAGCGTCAACATAGACAACCGGAGTATCAATCGCCTCTTTAAGGCTCTTTCCAAACCAAAGATGGTTGATGAGAGCCTGAAAGAGAAAGAAAACACGCTGACTACAGTGATCGTGACGACATGACAACAGTGAGCAGCGTCAGATAATCCTAAATGCTCTTAGTCTGATCACCATGGACACGCACCGAGGCCAGCCCCGTCGTGATCATGCTCCCTCCACTCGCTCCAATCACCAGCGTCTTCGACTTTGACTTCAGCACAACGGGGGCCATGGAGGACGGGGGCCGCTCCCCTGGAAACACAACAAAAGAAATGAGTGACAACAAGAAAAACTGCAGTTCAGATCTATCACTGTCAGGAGAACAAGAGGAATGATTGGAAACGCTTTCAACGGAGCGCCAGTGAATAAACGTGAGTCAGAGAGAGAAAGACGTGCAGCTAATTTGATGAGTCTCATATTGTGTTCAGTATACCTTATCAAATTCTAGTTTATTATTAATAAGGGGAATATTTATGCAAATTTCTCTTCTTCCACACTCAGACACTAAACTATTAAAAGTAGCAAACATACATGCCTTACAATTATTTAGATTTCCATGCACTTCACTGGCATTTTATTTGAACCTAATTGTGAAGCATGCATGGCTTTCACATTTTTTTTATGTATGAAACACAGACAAGCGTAAGATGCATTCATATTCAGCCACCCCGAGTTAACGCCTCTCACCACAATTACAGTCACGCTTTCGACGCTCTCTGAAAGCACATGTAGGTTTGTTGGGACAATTTTAAAACCGCAGAAATAAAACATTCATTAAGAATATTTTCTAACAGACTGGTTTTGTCTATCAAAGTATTTTGGCTCTTTTGCTTTCTTTCAATTTTCATGTTTAATTTGGAACAAACAGAAGGAAAAGAAGAGCCAGCAGCTTTATGAGTCTGTAATCTGACACTGAAAGGCTTTCAGCCACATGCAAATCAATATCATGCAAACTGCACACCAAACAAACCACTAGATGTGAATAGATAATAGGAGTGGAAGCTGCACTGCAAAGACACAAAGTCTTATCAAGTAGTTTTGGTCTAATCACCAGTGCAAGCACTTGAAATAAGACAAAACAAAATATAAGAGCTTGTTTTTAGGTAATAATGCCTTAATATTGATGGAAAAAGTATAAGTTCCACTGTTGTACTATTAATCTTATAACAAGACATTTTTCCCCATGTTAAAAGTGAAATTATCTGCCAGTGAAACTAGTACTTTTTCATCAATGTTAATTAATTATTTACTTAAAACAAGCTCTTATATCTTGCTGAGGAGTTATTTTGACTTATTTCAAGTGCGCAAAGATATTTTCACTGGTAACGGGACCAAAACTACTTGGTAAGATTTTGTGTTTTTGCAGTGTGGCTAGAAGCCATCCCAAAACACAGGAAGCGAATGAGGCTGATTAAAAAAAGAGGGGATAAGCTATCTTTCTCACAATTCAGGCAGCTCCACTCACAGCGCTACCGCAATGAACAAAAACAGGTAGTCATAGAAACAAGTTGTTGCATATCAGAGGATTGTTCCCAACCAACTACAGTAAACAATGAAAATGCGTCAGGTTAATCTGCTTACCGGGAAAGATGTTGTCGACCCTTCCACAAAAGTCCGACAGCTCGTTGTTCAGGAATATTCCAGTGCTGGGAGAGTAGACCTTGGAGCCAAACCTGTTAAGAACACGTGCAAGTCAGACACCGTGACGACAGAATGAAAATGAACAGGGAAATAAAGCAGGAGTTATCGGGTACTGACATGTAATTGATGGTGCTGGTGACGGCGACGGCTGACCCGTCTTCGGCCAGAACAGACACGTGCGTTGTACCCAGACTGTCCAGATACGTGGTGAGATTGTAATACTGGTTGTCGTGTGTCCTGTCGCTGCTGATCAGGGTCCCTATGTGTTTGGCAAAACTTTCTGCTATTATTTCCTTTGCCATCTGTGAAAAGTAAAGGAGAACACACAGAAAAATGAAATAATAATAATAATAAAAAAGAAAAATGCATTTGGGTTATTTTCACTCATTTGGCTTTTGATACTATTTTGCTTTTTAAATCTTTAAAACTTTACAGTCCAACCATCTGAAATCTATCATTTGTAAATATGGAGGAGATTTATTTGGAGGACAATTTTCACTGATAAACCAGGTAAAACGTGTAGAGAATCTTACTAATCCAGACTTAAAAATACACCTGCTCAAATCAAAATGGAGGGCAACAGGATCTGTATTATGACATTTGATAACAGGAAAAGCAGGAGTGACTTTCAATAGCATGTTTGTGAATGCAGGACAGTCTGGAACATGGACCATATGCAAACGCTGCTCCAACAAACTCACTACTGACTCCACTTCAGCTGGCTAAAGCCAAACAGGTCATTTAAATTTGTCAGTCAAATTACGTGTGGAAGATTATGATTCTGTTTTACAGTGTTTTCAGGAACTGAACCATATCCAAGCTCTACTTAAAAACCGAGATGCACTGATTAGAAATGTTTTGGCAGGTTTCTATAATATTACATCAAACTTTTTTAACAGGTCGGTGCAGGGGTTCCAGAAATGTCCTTCTTGCTTTCCTTCCATTAAAAGGTCATCAAGAAGGGGGATCAATCAATGAAATAATAATAATTTTTAAAAATTGCATTTGGGTTATTTTCACTCCTTTGGCTTTTGATACTGTTTTGCTTTTTAATCAATCAATCAACCAATCAAAAAGAAAACGTCTGATTCCAATCAGCAGCTGATTTCTTGGTGCAATTCCCAACATCCAGCATTATTTGTAAATCTATGAACACATACATTGAATGTTTAATTTGATACTTACTGTTTCTGATTTGAAGTGCGGGTCCCGGATGTGCCTCTTTAGTCCGTTGGCAAATTTAAAAGCTTCAACATAGCGGTGATAAAACCGAGTCTTTTCCTCAACAGAAAGAGGGGCCGACCTCATCTGATACTCTGCAAACCAAAATAATAGTTTACTTAGATATATGTATGCAAGTATGTCTTAAAGGGACAGTATTATGTGTTTTCCATTTTATCACAATTAAGCAGCTACATTACCTTCAGTTGTTATAAAAATGCTATGCATATCAAATGTGACTTTTCTTTACGTCCTGATATAACGAATTGAAATTGGGTCACTGTCTCTTTAAAAACTCCAGTTCTTTCTGTTGCGGTGACTTCAGGAAGTCAACACAACATGGCTCCTCTATTAACCCTTCAATAAGTTTTTTTGTTTGTTTGTTTGTTTGTTTATTTACCAGTGTTGCTCTGAGAGGTAGCTCGTACAATGAGCTCAGCAGATGTGCAGTTCCGCCAGGTGTTTGCTAATTGCTACTGGCTAGTCTGAAGGAGCTGAGAAAGGGCGTTGCAGGAAGGGCTGCTCTGTGAGGCGGAAGTTTAGACACTGCAGCTCTGAGGAGGAGCTGAACCTCGAAGGCGGAGCTACGTCCCACCAAGTGTTTTGCAAAGGTGAATGGTTGCCACGGGAGATTTAAGGATTTCTCAAACATGCATTAGTGAATCAAGGCAACACTCCAGGTATGTTTTTGAAGAGAGAATAACATCATAACACGATGAAAGGCTCAAAGTTTACATGATACGTCCCCTTAAACTGAGTTGTCACTATGCAATTGCTTTAAAAGATTGGTCAAAAAGTTAAGGATAAATGTTCTGAAAGGTAACGTTCCCTGATTTTTTTCTTTCTACCACGTTTCAATTTTGGGAGTAAAAAGTAAAAGGAAACAGCAGCTCTGACGTCTGCGTCCGGTAGGAACCTTTCATGATGTTGAGGACGAGGCTGAGGAGCGGCCCTCCTGACGGGGGAGGCGGGATGTACATCTGGTACTCTCCCATTGGGACAACCCACGCATCCGTCACTGTGGCCTTGTATGATGCCAAATCGTCCAGTGTGAGGTTTCCTCCTGGGCAAAAACAATGAAACAAAAAAAAAGTGACACAAAGTTTTTGCTGAGCAGCTCACATAAATCCTGATATTTAACAGATCTGTGGTGGTCTGAGCCAGTACCACGGCATTACATTAATCAGACTGGGTTGTAATTGGATCACTGTGTCACAGAGAGAGAGAGAAAGAGAGAGAGAGAGAGAGAGAGAGAGAGAGAGAGACAGACAGACAGACAGACAGACAGAGAGAGAGAGAGAGAGAGACAGAGAGAGACAGACAGAGAGAGAGAGAGAGAGATGTTGGAAACTCTGAAGGCAATACCTTCCTGCTGCACATCACGGACTAAATCCTCCGCTACCCTTCCGGTGTAGAAGGCGTCCGCTCCTTTCTTTGCAATCAGCTCCAAAGTGTCGGCCAGTTTCTCAAACTTGATCACGTCTCCGGTCTTCAGCAGGTTTCCATTTTCATCTGAATATAGTTTCCTGAGAAGAGGAAGAGAGACGCGTAAATCTGTATCCCTCATATTTCTGAGCCAGTCTGTGTCTCTCTTAAGACACAGTCTGTTTCTCTCTACCTTAGGGTCAGCGACTTGCTAATGAATGGGATGAACAATCCTTGGATCGGAGGAATAGGGAATCCCTCTCTGGCCAGCTTGATGGTCGGCTGGAAGAGTGTGGCCCACTGCAGTTTTCCATAAAGTTCGTGTGCCAATTCGTAGCCTCGAATTTCCCCCGGCACACCAATCCATTTGCTTTCTGCACAGATGGAGGAAGGGACAGAGTTTGAGTATGTCTGCTTTTCTGCAGTGTGGCGCTATTGGGCATAGAGCAGAGATTAGAGACTTTACTTTGGTTCTTTTTCTGAATTGTACTGTGCATTTAACGTTGAGTCAGTCATAAATAGCGCTTTTAAACGCTACTAGTACTGACATCTTCTGCCTTTCAATCAAAAACTCTCATTCTGGCTTTCTTGATCCCCTTCAACTATGTTTTCATCCACTGACACACAAGTTTCTCAGGATCTGCGCCTGGATAAAGCTGCTGAAAAAGTTAGGTGAAAGTTTACAGCTAGCCCTCCTGAGTCGATTCTTTGTTGAGTAACCTTCTACAGACTTATATTGTTGCCCTTCCTTCTTTGCAAAACATCTCAAGCTCACTCAGATTACACGGAGAGCATCTGTGAGCATCAATTTTCCAAGTCCTGGCAGATTCCAAATCCAATTTAGACTTTGAATAGGCCATTCTAATGAGACAGGCGGTGTATCTCTGATGGCAAATGCATGTCACACCTTTTAGTTTTAACACAGCAGAAGACCAATAATAAGCTCTGCTCTCGAACGTAGCAGAGTGCACTTACAATTGAAATCTCCGGTGACTTTTATAAGGTGTTTTGTATTTACATACTTTTTGGTTGTGTTGATATTATTGTAATTTATCAGGCTTCCTTTAAAAAGTGCCAAACGTTTTTTTGTCTCACAAAAACCCACAAGAAACAGATGATTCTGAAAAAAGTGAAAATGACGTAATCATGTGTATTTCCTTAACAGAGCGACTCGGTTTATGTGTCGCATGAAACTCAAATGAAATACGCAACAGTCTTTTTCAAGTCAGCAAGCATGAAGTATCACTGCAGGTCCAGAAAAATAGAAAATGAAAAGCCAGAAATAAGCTTTCCTTTTGTGCAAATGTTTTTCACACCACACCAAATTCCTCAAGATCACCGAGGCCTGCAAGAGAGCTGATAACACACAGAGTGGGAGAGAAAAAAACAAAACAAGAAATATGCCCTCTGTAGATAAGGAAGCACATTCAGCAGTTTGTCTACCTACCTGCCCGGTTAAATGGACAGGACTTCAGCAGACCAGGGTCCACCTTTGACGGCGCGGTCTCCCTGGAGTTGATGATCTTCACTTGACCTTTAACAGGACATTCACGGAACCAGTAACCATTAGTCACTGTTATTACATCAGCAACACCGGTGCTGCACGCATTTGGCTACATGTAGACCAGGGGTCTCAAACTCCAGCCCTCGAGGGCCTGCAACTTTTAGATGTGCCTCTGCTGCACCACCTGAATAGAATAATTAGGTCATTAAGGCTCTAGAGATCTGATCTACACAAGGAGGAGGTAATTAAGCCATTTCATTCCAGCGTTTTGTACCTGTGGTACATCTAAAAACTACAGGACAGTGGCCCTCGAGGACTGGAGTTTAAGACCCCTGATGTAGACATTTTCTCACCAGATCCGTTCATCACTGTGAAAATGGCCCCCCCTCCGATCCCCGCGCTCTGCGGGTTCATGATGCCGGTGCACAGAAGCGCAGCGATGGCGCCATCTACCGCTGAGCCGCCTCGTCGAAGCATGTCCCTGGAAAATTCACGCCGGTGTTAACTGCTGCGTGCCAAAAACGTTACTACTTTCCATATGCGTAGGTGTATGCCGAGCCGAGCCGAGCCGAGCTCCATCGTAAATGAACTGCAAAATCATCTTCTCAAACACGTTTGTTCCGATTCTGACTGAGTTTTGAAACTTTTACGCACCACAAATGCGCTTCTAGGTGGAGCAGAGTTCAAACAACCTGTAAGGATAAACAGCTTTTTCCGGGAAGGAGGCGATAAGTAAAGCTGATATGTGTAGTTTTCCAATGACGACAGAAGAGAAAAGTGCTAATCATCGCTCACCTTCCGATCTCTGAGCATTTCCTCGTGTCTGCAGCCACTGCAGCTTTCGAGAAAGTGTCGTCCGCGCACGTGCGTCTTGTAGCGACAGTTATGATCACAATGATGACGATCATAACAACAACAAGCAGCAAGCAGCAAGTGCACACCCTGGCCTTGGACCTCGCCATGTCTCGCTGTGCACCAGGCTGATGAACGGAGCGATCTGCTGGAGTGAAGGGCTGCGCACCTGGTCGGACCAGAGGGGGCGGGCACCGCGGGGCGCCTCTCCACATCCCGTGCGCGGCACAAGGAAACGCTGCAGAAAAGAGGGAAGGCTATCGTAACAGCCCAGGGGATCCATGCCAATGTGTTTGCGCCTCCTTAAGGTTTCTCAGTGGTGGTTAGTTTTGTTTGGAGCAAATATGCGGAAATGAGGAAATATGAGGCAAAAACCCGTTTAACACAATAACAGAAAACTACCGGGTTGAAAAAAGAAGGAGAAAAGAAAAGAAAACCATTAAAACAACTTATAAAATAAATGTACAAATGTAAAATGGACAAATGACTGTTTTCACCGATTAATTTATTCATGGCAGCCACGTCAAGTCAACAGTTTATATGTAAGCCGTGTCCACTATGTATGGTAGCAAAATTCCTGTCACAATTTTACTGTTTATTACTGTCTTCTAATCAGTGTAGTGAGTGGAAATCGTTAACAAACAAAATTAAATCTTGCCAGTAGTTAGTGTTTGTTTGCAAAAATACATTTGCAATGTTGCTGCCATTGATGTAATGAGCAGAAAACTGCAAAGCTGCCGAAACACTGAGTTCCTTTAAATCAAATTTAACCTGTTTAGAGTTGCCTTTAATGACAGGAACATTATTGGATTCATATCTGATTATGATCATTCACAATGATTTTGATGAGGGCATTTGACAACATCTAATGTCTATTGCTTGTTTTATATTTGCTTCATGTGTTTTTATGATGTGAAACACTGTAAGCTGCCTTGTTTCTGAAATGTACTGTGCAAATTAACTAGACTTGACAATGTCTTTACCAGGGCGCTCTTATTATATAAAGGAGGTATTTGTTTTGTTGAAAACGATATGCAAACCATTCACACCATCAATCCTATTAACCTGGTCTCCTCTGCAGCCTGTAAAAACTGTGGCAGGGTGATGCTGTTGGGGCAAAAGGTCAAATTATGTGAAGTCAGGCTTGTTGGGTTGGAGAAAAAAAAACAATAGAAGAAGACTCGCTGTTCTTCACAGATCACCATTTTGAGAAAGAGTCTAAATAGCCCATAGCTATTGCTGCTATAGTTACAGCAGCAATAGCTGTAGGCTAACATAGCCTAAGCTGTGGTAAGTTATTCTTCTTACCCCACTTTTTCACATATTTAACTTTTGGGTTGAAAATCAGACAAAGTATTTCAGTCAAACACGAAACCCTGTTTTAAGTGCTAAGTCGTCCGAGATCTAGTTTCAATCAGTCTAGTCGACAAAAACATCCCAAAATAGGTTGGGGATTTAATCGTGATTTTAGTACTTGCCTGAGGGGGAGGAGGCTGAAGAATCTTGAGCTACAAATAACTAAGATATAGACAGGTTTTTAATGAGGCAAACGAGGCTGAATATACAAAAGCAGAAATTAGAATGGAATAGCTGTTGCCGAAAAACGAGGAGGGAAGACAGACAGGACTTTCTAGAATATCAGAGGAACAGGACCAGCAAAGTAAAAAACACTCCAACCAAAACAATACTACTACTACCACTGAAATTTATACATTTGTGGTTATAATATAATATAATATAATATAATATAATATAATATAATATAATATAATATAATCCATTCATCCATCCTTTTTCTTCCGCTTCATAGCAGTTTCAGAAGGGAGGTCCAGACTTCCCTCTCCCCAGCCACTTCTTCCAGCTCCTCCGGGGGAATCCCAAGGCGTTCCCAGGCCAGCCGAGAGATATAGTCCCTCCAGCGTGTCCTGGGTCTTCCCCGGGGCCTCCTCCTGGTGGGACGTGCCCGGAACACCTCACCATCCTGACCTCAACTGGCTCCTCTCAATGTGGAGGAGCAGCGGCTCTACTCTGAGTCCCTCCCGGATGACTGAGCTTCTCACCCTATCTCTAAGGGAGAGCCCAGCCACCCTACGGAGAAAACCCGTTTCGGCCGCTTGTGTCCGCGACCTCGTTCTTTTGGTCATGACCCAAAGCTCATGACCATAGATGAGGATGGGAACGTAGATCAACCGGTAAATTGAGAGCTTCGCTTTTTGACTCAGCTCTCTCTTCACCACGACAGTCCAGTACAGCGCCCGCTTCACGGCAGACGCTGCGCCAATACAATATAATATAATATAATATAATATAATATAATATAATATAATATAATATAATATAATATAATTAATATAATATAATTAATATAATATAATATAATTAATATAATATAATAAAGCACACATGGCATAACATGACATGGCATGACATGGCATAACATAACAACATTTCTGGACGTCCAGCCTCTTCTCATTGGCTCCTTGTAAAATTCAGAATAGGATGTAAAAAGGCAGCCTTAATAATTCACTGTAATAAAATGTTTCCCAGTCTGTAAGCAAATTAAGAGTTGTTTAGTACTGAAAAAAGAAATTGCGTGGAAACTCCTTTCATATTTTTTTATTCAACAAGTTATTTGAGTGAAGGAAAGCCTTTAGCTCTCTCTGCCCTCTGACCTTTAGACCAGCCGGGGCTCTTCAGGAGTCCAGCTTTCCCTTCACCCCACCATAACGACTGCTGTGATGAAAACCTGGGAGGACGCGGAGCATCCTGGGAAATGCTGTCTGCAGAACAAACAGAAAGGCAGGCGATATGCGGAAGAGATAACCAGTGCACAATCGGAAGTGGGCAAAGTTTGCCTTCAAAGTAAAACCATTTCAGACAGATTAGGAACAATATGTGCTGTATCTTATCACACGACTTTTTGATCGATTGGAAATAAATTATCATCCCCACGTCTCCACGTGACATATCTGTAAGCAGCAGAACAAGTGATTGTGTCAATCCTAAATCAAGCATGAAGCGTTCTGCACATTTGTTTCTTAAAACCTTTGCCTTCTCATGAGTCAGATCCAGATCAACAGCTTTTGCTAGAAAATGTCTCAGTAGAGTATAGAAGTGGAACCAATTTACTTGCAAAAAAATTAATAATTTTTTTAAGGTGTAGCGTGCATCTCTACGCATTTCATTACGTAGAAACCTTTTGCTCCAGTTACAGCACAAGTCTGTTCCAGCTTTCACATCTTGACACAAATATTTTTGTTCATTCTTGTTTACAGATTTGCTCTAGTTCAATCAGATTAGGTAGAACGCATGTGTGAAATCTCAAATCTGGCCAGAGATTGTCGTTAGGATTTAGGCCTAGACTTTGACTGAGCCACTCTGACTCATCAATAAAATAGGCTTTGATCTAAACCTTTCCGCTGTAGCCTTTATTTTTTTACCAACAAGCTCCTGAAGATAAAATTTCATTCAGAGCTTGCCAAGACACTCACCAGTGCAGTATATATATATATATATATATATATATATATATATACATATACGGATATAAAATACCATCCGTCTTCCCATCCTAGCTGCTTCCCTATGAAACAAAAAGCCTCCTCACAGCATTATGCTGCCACCACCATGTTTCACAATGGGGACGGTGTTTTCAGGGTGAAGTGCTGAGTCCGTTTCCTGCCACACGGCATTTTGCATCCATGCCAAACAGTTAAACTTTGTGTTTTATCTGCATCTTCTACATCAGTGGTGCCCAACCCTGGTCATCAGGGCCCACTGCTGCCAAAAAAAGTGGGATAATTTGCAGCATCTATTTGGTTTTATAATCGTCCTGTAAATTCCTCCTCGTTGGTCTCTGACCTATTGGCCATGTTCGTTTGTCTTCATGAAGCTGTTTGTTTGCAGGTATTCTCTGACATCTCTTTTCATAAAACATCTATTTTACTGAGATTAAATTACACTTACTGGTAGAACTTTCCCTCTTACGCCATGTGCCGCTATAATTTTATTTGCTCTGTCAAATAAAATTATAATTAAATGACCTGAAACTTGTGCTTGTAAACGTGAAAAACTTTGAAAGGGGTATGGAATTGTTTTTTTTGTTTTTTTACAGGCCTTTATTTTGAAAGGAACAAGCGGAACCAGATGGTAATGCTCCCCAACATGATTGACTCTGGGTGTCTTCCCCAGAGAAACGTCAGTATTTACATCAATATTTTCTGGAGGCATTTCCGACACCCTCTGTTCGCCTCCGACAGGGATTCCGCCCGTCGGTAGAACCGCTTCCGACACATTATCATTATCACTATTGTTATTATTTTTATTTTTTTTTTCTTCTCCATTTTTCCCCCCCTCCATGCAACGGTGGCGAGCTCCGTCCGTCTTTGTGTGATTTGGAGCGGTTTCCTGTGATGTTGCTGAGCGACCCCCGTCTGCCGTGTGCACTGCAGTGGTGCGCAGCGTCGCCTGGAGAAACACCTGTGCGCCTCCGCTCTCCGCCGGGCGGCCTCGGCCACGCATGCTGAGTAGGTATGGATGTGCACTAAAAAAAATTTTTTTTAAAAAGCCAGCGCACCACTACGACATCCACGCAGCGGCACCAGCAGCATCAGACACGGGAAAGCGTGGGGCTCTTGTTTACCAATGGTCGCTCCCGTGTTGTATCTTTTGCTCGTTAGTTTGACTGGCAGCTGATAGCTGCAACTCTTCCACTGATGGCTTGGAAACAAAAGGGGTAATAAGAGCGTGTGGGTGTATGTGTGCTTGCCGTGGATCACAACAGGATCTGCTGGTGAGGTGTGTGTGTTGGGGGGAGGGAGGGCGTGGGGGCGTCTTGATGCTGTCAGGCAGGATGGAGGGGAGGATCTGCTGGAGCAGGACAACCGGACCATTTTTGGTGAGAGCACACCGTAGAGTGATCACAGCTGACGCATTGCACTCCTGGCCTTGTGGTTGCTGCTGCTGCTGCTGCTGGTCCATTAGCATTATATAATCACACTCATGTAATGCAGCCTTCTTTTGATACTAAGATCCCCAACACACACACACACAGCTTCCTCTTCCCCCAGGAGGCATTTATGCAGCTCCTGCTGAGCAACCTATGAATGCCAATTATAACTGTGGGTGGGTTTCAGCTATGTTTACGTTTATATAATTGTGTGTTTTGTGTGTATGTGCTCAATCACAGGAAAGGGGGAGATTTGCTTTAAATACAGCAATGTACCCATGACTCATGGCTTTATAAAGTGCAGTACAGAGGGAGTGTGTGTGTGGAGGGCTGGATTCCCGTTTCTGCTCACTCTTCGTGTGTGTGTCTGTCTGTGTGTGTGTGTGTGTGTGTGCGTGCGCGGTCATGTTCAAGTCCAGCAGGTGTTTATTACATGCAGTGAATCAAGACGGCAATTTGCTAGTATAAAGAGACACATGTTACATATGGCGTACTTATGCCAAAACCATAGCAACGCATAATGGGTTTCTCCTGTTAGTCTCGGCAGTAGGCCTGGGTCAGTGGAAGATGTTCATGGTGTGACAACCTGTAGGTTAAACGAATGCCACGTTTTCACAGTATCTAGACGAAAAAAATTGTGAAACAAACGTCAATTAGAGATGCAGCGATCAGACGTCTCTTGGCCGATACCGATTTCCCGTTGTCTTTGAGGCCTTGCCTGCTGATTGCGATTATTCAAAATATTTCTCTAGGGACTGTAAAATCAAAAAATATATATGTTTTAGTTACTTTGACAGCGTTAGTAGTTTTGAATCCAACTAATAGTTAATAAAGTCAAAGATTAAATCCACTTGTGCATCAGAGCACTTGACCCTATTTATTATGCCATTACCAGTCAGGGCCAATCAAGGGAAGGTCAGCAGATTCCAAACTCTTGAATCGTCCATCACCACCTGTGAAAAAATTGAAGCTCCTCTATCTTCTCCCAGTGATAACTATAAAAAAAAACAATCATAGCCCAGAGGATGGTCTTACAACTGTCAATCACAATCTTGTGTGGCGCTGCTCATCCCCTTTCACCCCCACCCCCTTCGCACTATGCTACCGCTACAGCTTTTCCCCGTCAGCAGATCCTGTTGTGAATGCTAAGGCTGGTTAGCATAGCTACCGATAACGCTGGATGAACGGTTCACCTGTTACGGTGAGTTGTTTCTCTGCCATTAGCACGTTTAGGAGCGAGTACATGAGATTGAGTGACAGCGCTAAAACCTTCCTCCTGGCTCTGATTGGTTGTTTTTGGTCAGGAGGTCCATTCTTTCTGATGGCAACAGTAGCTCAGGAAGGAGATGGTGGAAACTGATCTTTTCACTGTTTATCTGTCTCCTAACATACTGTCAAGACATGGTGACAGCGAAAAACATATCTTTTATAAAGGTTTCATACTGCAGTTTTAACAAACACGTGGCTTGCAGCTTGTCAGCTGTTTCTCTGCCGTGATGTGTCTTGTTTTTAACACCACAACTAATGCAGATGGCTTCTTTCACTCAAATAATTTGCAGTGTGCAGCAGCAGCAGGTGCGGGAGGGGCAACGTTACTCTACGCTGTGTTTTGTACAGCAGGAGAAAACTCTGTTCACCCCGGTATCTTCTCTAACCTCTCATAAACAGTAAGATAAAGCGAAACCTTCGGGTTTGAATCCCTAACTCAAACAAAATCCATAAACCTTAACTCCGGTAACCAATCCCTGCCCTCTCAGCACACTCCACCACTGTGAAATATTACATCCTGTTCTCTTTTGTCTCCCTTCCCCTCCTTCTGTCTTTGTTTTGCAGAGAAGAGACAACCCTAGGCCAGGTGTCTGTCTGCATTTGTCGGAGAGAGAGGCGCGAGGGAGTCGCGCAAACACTTCACGGCCCGACACCATGCAAGCAGAAACCTACCCTCACCGCAGAGCGCTGAAATGCTAGACCTGAAGAGCGAGAGTGTTACATCCAATCAGCAGACTGTTTACATCAGAGGCGGCCACAAGAGCCGCTTGACACTAGACTCCGTAACAGCAAGCGTGTGGTTTAAGGCCCCCTTCAGTCACAATCAAGAAAAGACGCATTAACTGATCCTTCATCAGCACTTTGTACTTCTGTAGGGTTCAGCAGCCCAGAGGCGAGCTGAGATGGAGTGGTCGCTGGAGAGCGTGAGGGAGATGGTGGCTGGCGGGATGCAGTCTGTGAGGGAATGCGAGATCTGTGTGTTCGCCATAGCCGTGTGTGTGCTGCTGCTGTTCATGTGGTACTGCTACAGAGTGGGCCGCGAGCACGGCACCAGCCCCTTGCGAGGGAGGTACCTGAGCGGGACCAGCCGGATCGGAGGGGTCGTCGGGGGTTTCATGAGCTCAGACTGTCGGGGCAGGGGCAAAGGGAAGCACGGGTCACTCCTGGAAGAGCAGAACGGCTTCGCCTTCTGCCAGTCGTCCGAGTGCTTCCGATGCACCAGCGCCGGTGAGAGCCTGAACCAGAGGCTCTACCACAGCCTCCAGGAATACGCAAAGCGCTACACCTGGTCCGGTATGGGCCGCGTACACAAAGGAGTCCGCGACCAAGGCCGGTACCTCAACAGCCGGCCAACTATCCAGCGGCCTGAGGTCTTCTTCCTTCCCGACCTGCCCTCGGCGCCTTTCTTTTCCAGAGAAGTGCAGAGACACGACGTGGAGCTGCTGGAGCAGAGCTTCCCCGCCCTTCTGGCCGAGTTCGAGAGCATCTATCACCAACCCCCGGCCCGCAGCGGCTCTTCCCTCCCACCGGGCTGGAAGGCTAACAGCACTCCTCGCGGTCAATGGTGGACTTACTACCTGGTGAACCAAGGCACCCCTTTGGTCCTCAACGTCAGGAGATGTCCGCGCGCGTGGCGGGTGCTGGGTCAGCTGCGCACCTTCATCGCCAACAATGTCTTCGGAAATGCCTGCTTCTCCGTGCTGACGCCCGGAGCTCTCATTACGGAACATTACGGTCCAACAAATGTCAGGCTGCGCTGCCACCTGGGTAAGAGGGTTAAGTGAACTGAAACAGAAGAGGCTCGCTGTGTGTTAACCTCAGTGCAGCATTTATAAGCATATATAAAAAAAGAAAAGGGTCAACATTGTAAATCTAACTTCAAGTCTTAGCGTCTGTATCCTTAAAGTGTGCTTTACTTCTTTAGACTCAATTCTCTTGAGTAATGGAGACGGATGGGTGAAATGTGCCAAACGTCATTATTGTTCTCTCTGCACCTGAGCTCTGGTTTTATTTCCATCTGTACTCTCTGAAATGACTAAAGGTGCACATGTTTATTCTCGTGAAGGAATATCCTTTTAAACAGGTCTCTCTTTAAAACATAGTCTCTCTATCCTGCAATGATAGAGAGACTATGGATGGAAGTTGGATGGTAACGAAAAGCATTTTTCTAATTTTACACTTGACACATGGATAAAGCTGTTATTTTCTTCTCTGCCAGGTCTCAGAGTGCCTCCATCCTGTGAGCTCGTTGTTGGTGGAGAGCCACAGTGCTGGTCTGAGGGCAGCTGTCTGCTTTTTGACGACTCCTTCCTCCACAGGGCTTTCCATGACGGTAAGAGGGGATTAAAACAGGCACAGTCTGATGTAAGAAACATAGAAAATCTTCCACAAAAAAAAAAGTCAGTCATTGATTTTGTTTTTCTTTCTTTCTTTGAAATGTTGTTGTTTGCGTAGGCAACCCAGAGGACGGCCTCAGGGTGGTGTTCATGGTGGACCTGTGGCATCCCAACGTGGCTGCTGCCGAGAGACAAGCTTTGGATTACATTTTTACCCCGGGCCGCTTAGAGGACAGGGAAGGGAAATAGTTGCGAGTGAGAAACCATTATTTTTGAGTGAGAGACCGTTGGAGTTTAGCGTCTGTGTGATTGGGGAGCGGCTCTTTCTCTGCCTCCAGACCAGCTTTTCACGTTCACTGTGTACATATTCTCCGGCTCTCATAGTATTACTCATGACTCTACTCTGCAGATAACCAGACATTGGGCCTCTCTTATCAACTGTCTTTTCACCTGTGGAGCCATAAAGCATCATAGTAAATTAGTATGGTCTTGTTGTATTGCCTATACGTAGAACACTTCACCCAAACCTTGTCAGTTTTAAGCATTTTATAATTTTGGTAACATACTTAAAAGGTCTTGTTGTACCTAAAGTTTTCCTATATGTCGATGAGTCATTAGTGTTTATTTCACAGCTTTATGTTTCCTTTAAGTTATGTGTTATCCTGTTTACACAGATTGGTTACTTTTCGATCTGTATGAACGGATTGAAAAGTGGATGTAATTGTAAATGAAATTTGAATTCAAGGGATGTTTGTCTTTGAAATGATGAAGCACCACCTCCAACAGAGGTGTCTGCTTCGCTGTTTAAAAGTCAAAGAGCAGAGTAACGAGAAAGTGCACATATCGTAAAGGGAACATTTTGAAATGATAAATTGATGTCAAACAGCCCATTACAATGGTAACTCCTAGGCACAGCTTTCGACATCCGAGATTTCTGTTTTTGTAAGGGTTAGCCGGTTCTGCCACTCACGATTTTGGGTGACCAGGGAGTTTCAAGAGAAAAACCAAACAGAGCTGTTGCAGAAATACGTCACACAGATGGGTTTTCTTTTTAGGCATTAACACAAAGTGAACAGGACAGAATAGATCACTGAACTCCAGCTGGGGGTATTTTCAGAGCTTGAAAATAGAACCAAAGGGGGCAACTTAAAACTTTTCATAAACGATGCTTAAGATGCACTTAGACAACTCTAAAGGAAGCACACACTGAAATTCCCACCATTATTCAACAATCATGCAAATGATTAATATTGATTTATTTACAACATATTGTTTGGATTATAATTTAACTATATTTACTGTACATAAACCTTCATGGTTAAGATGCCATTTTTCCTAAGTACCAAAACATGTAGTCCTTCTATCTGTTATTTATACTCTACACCACGGGACCAAGCTGGACCTTTCTTGCTGTTAGATTACAAATTACTGAATGTTTATCTGCATATATTTCAGTGTTGTAACTAATCAATCCCTACGTTGCATTTCTCTAACTTTGGGCTGATTTTACAGAAGGAAAAAACACAGTTCTGTGTATGGACATGGAGATTGTTTGTTTTGGTCACCAGCTAAAGCAGGTGAACGGTTTGGTGTAGATAAGGAGCGGAGTGCATCCGAGGTTTTAAATTAACCGAATCCATCCGTCACATTTCTTAGAACATGATGGGTCCATAGGCCAACCAATTTGGTCAACTATGACTATGAAGCCGCTTTTGACAACATGGAAATCCTGCCTACATTCCCACAAGGGCTAAAAAATATATTTGGTATTTTCTTTTATGTGTCTCTACAATTCCAGTTGAATTTGCATTCAGATTTCCAGGATTGGACTTTGGATTGTTTACATTTCTCTGAATGACTGGATTTCTGACACATTGTCAGTGATTGTATTACCCGTCACAACTAGCAAAAAGTAACAATTACGCATAGTTTTTTGTTAACCTACACCTTTTTAAAAAAATAAATAAATAAAAAAGCACATCGAGCCACATTTAAGCAGCACAGAACTGTTATATAAGCGGGAAGGGATGACTTTTAATTTTTAATGAAGGGCTGGGTACATTAAAGCAGGGAATCTTTTTCTTTTACACGCACAACCAGACAAAAGAGGCACTGCAATCTTTTTTTTTTTTTCTTTTCTTTTCTTTTTACATCAGGAATAGGATTTGATAACTGAGGTCCAATGTCGGCGATGATTTGAATGTTTACAGTTGCGAATGCTGTCACCGTCCGCCGCCGGTGTGGTGGGTAATTATTGTGTTTGAAAATCAGTCCTGTTTTCACTGGACACGGTTGGATAAGCACATTTCAAGTTGCAAATCGGCCTGGTTATGGATTTTATTTATTTATTTATTGTTAACATTTACTAAGCTCTTCTAATTTGGTCGTATTTGATATGCCAGGTTTGTATTTCTGTAAATACGTTTGACGTGGAAAGAAACCCAGAACCCGGAATGGCCCGACATGTCCTGAAATGACTGACCCCGATGCTTTTACTATTGTGTTGTCTTGATTTTATAGCTAAAGTGATTGCTGAAGTCATCCTCCGACTGAAAAAGCCTACCTTGAAAAACAAAAAAAACAAAGTTTTCGATAGATTTGATCGGTACGTTCTGTGAAATGTTTATGAAGTACTCTCTTTGTTGTTCTGTGATGTTTTCTTTAGATCACTGTAATTTTGCAGCTCGGTATAAAACAGGTCGCCAACCCGTACTCACTCGACAAGCCTCCATGAATAAATGTTCGCAGGTAGTGAAAATGAATCCCCTTGGCTTTACTCGTCCGCTGCAACTCAAGCAACCCGTGTTCAGTTCTGATGTTTACAAAGCCGCGGCCATTTACACGCCATCTAACGACACCAGGCGACACTGACTACCATGTTGAGCTGTGCATAATTGGGTTTGAAAATCAGCAGCGCTGCGAAAACCAGTGGAGGGGAGAAACTTCCAAAGCGCTGGCTTTGTGCACGCTGTCTGATAGGGCGCCCATTTTGTTTACATTTGGATTAAGGATTTTGTCCTTTAAACACTTTCTTGTGTGGATTTTCAACAGTATTTCTGTACATTTAATAAATGGTGGAGTATCTTATATAACCAGCTTGTGTCAGGGGGTCTTCACTTTTGCACAAACGTCGCAGATCTGAATCTAATCTTTTTGAGTTTACAGTTTAGGTTACGTTTTTCGGTTCACTGAATAGAGCTGTTTGGGGAATTAGGCCAACTGTGCAATCCCTTCTTTAGCACTAACAAAAGCAGTGTTGTAAATGTGTAATCAGTAGTTGAGAATGTTTTCTGGGAAGAACTGCATCCCCCTGAAAAGCCTCCATCAACAGAGTACAAAGGGGAAAATGTATACATGTATAACGCCTGGCCTGCATTGTTAAAATCAATACTAATGCTGCCATTTTGGATAGACAGATAGATAGATAGTCGTTACCAGATGAACCCCAAAACACAAGTTGTTACTTCAGACGGCACTGAGACGATTTTGTAACCTGTCTGCCTCAGTTTTGCATAGCTACAAAAATATAGTTTTGCAGCTATATTTTTACACACAGTATAATTTTGTGTTTTCTTCTCTCTTGAATTTTACAGGGTACAGTTTATGAGCTACAAACTGTTTTCTGGCTACATAGCGCCATTTTATAGTACAGTCAAGAAATTATGTTACCTTCTGTTATTATTAAAAAGTTGGTGTATATCAAAGTCAAACTTCAAAATTTGACTTTGGAATTTAACACCTTGAAACTGGATCTCTGTTTCTTTAAGAAAGTCATGTTCTTTTCAACACTCCGCCTCCAGGAAGTCATCAGAACGTCACTCCTCTATTAACCCTTTGACAACATTTTTACCAGTGTTGCTCTGAGAAGTAGCTCCTATAATGAGCTCACCAGATGCGCAGTTCCACCAGGTGTCTGCTAGTTGCTGCTGGCTAGTCTGAAGGGGCTGACAGAGGGAGGGCTGCTCTGTGAGGTGGAAGCTCTGGAGACTGGAAACTGGGCCAGGCGTTTTGCACAGCTGAATGGTTGCTATGGGAGATGGAAGGGTTTCTCAAACATACATGAAAGAATCAGGGTATGTTTTTCATGAGGGAATAACATTATAACATAACGTAAAGCTAAAAAGTCATCAAGTGTAAAAAAAACAACAACAACTAATATGTCGTGCATTTTTGTATTTGTCCCATTTCTTATTCCTTCTGAAAGAAAATGCAGTAAAATAAATAACCTTCAGAAGTCGCTTAAGCAGCAAACAGTCCATATCTGTATGTTTTATTCTGCACGAAGGAAAGAAAGAATGAAATAAGGCGTTTTGGTAAGATGAGACAAAAACAACATTTTATACAAAATAATATGGAGGAAATATCTGCACACAGACACAATTCCACTAAACGAAATATTGTGGTGTATCCGTTTCCTCCCACGTCACAATTACGGCCTCCGTTGTATTTGAATATTACACAAAATACAAAACGTAGTGAAAATGTAGCACGAAAGGGCGTTATGAACACTTTCTGAATTCAATTTTATATGTTTGCTACTTGTTCAACAAAAAATCAGATAAGTCCCATCTTTTATTTTTTTAACTTGTAACTTTCCGGATCGGCTGAGCGTCTACACCTGCGTCCTTCGCCACGTCAGAGCCACGGAGAGAGAACCTTAATGAACAGGTGACGCTCTGCAGCGACGCAGCCGCTGTTCGCAGCCTGCGCGCGCTCCGGCTGGACTACCGCACCGCGCGAGCAGGTGGGGAGATGCAGCCCAAGCTTAAAGCGGACATCCTTCACTGACACACACACACACACACACAAAATGATTATAGCACGGAGAGAAGACGATGAGGTGGATGGAAGACCCGCGGAGGTGGAATAGATCGGATCCGCCGCGATGAGCGCCTCCTTCCCGAAATCTGATTCCACAACCTCGTTACTGAAATCATCGAGGAGATCGACACACCTCCCTGATCAGACCTCCGAGATCCGGAGAGGTCAGCATCACCATCAGCACCGTCCCGTCGCGCTCCAGGGCAGCAGCGGCAAAACTGACGAGTCCTTCTGGTCGGCCGAGGGCGACGTCAGCGCTCGGAGACCCCTGTGTCATCCCTCCCTCGTCGGCAGCAGCCAGGACGTGGGAACCGCCGCGGCCACTCGGGGCAAGTGCAAGCCCCACGCGCTGCACAGCCAAGTTCCCGTTCAGCCGGGGCCAAACTGCGAGTCGGACCGCGGGTTGACCGAGCGGAGCCGGACTAACCCCAAACCGTCCCACCGCCACCATCACCACCACCACCACCACCACCGCAGGAAGCACCACCGGGAAGAGCCTCCAGATGACCCGGGGCATCCCCATCCCTGTCACCAGCTCGCCCGCAGGGTGCCCTCGCTTTCGGACAGCACCGACGACAGGGCCCCGCTGTGTGAACCGAGGGACAGGAAGAGGGGCAGCGTGGCCAGCGGCGGCGGCGGTCAGGTCAGCAGTCCGTCTCCGTCTTCCTGCTCCCCTGTCCCGCCGTCCAGCAGGTCGTCCCGCCGCTCCCGGAGGTCCAGCACCGCTTCCTCTGCATCTGACGTCAATTTAAGGAGCGTCCTCAATTCACTGTTCGGGCAGGTATGGTATTTATTATTATTATTATTATTATTATTATTATTATTATTATTATTATTTGTTGTTGTTGTTTGGTTTTGATCGTTTGGCTTCTATTCATTTGTCATTCATGTTGTGTGTGAAAATGTGTTTTTGGAAAATTCCCTGACAAGTTGTGACAGTGACGATGCCCCCAAAATCCACATTTAGCTTCAGTGAAGGGACAGTTTGGGGTTTGCAGCATCTGTCCTCATATCCTCTGTAAACAACCACCCCCATTTTCTCTGAGACGATTCTGTTTGGGTTCGTATTCTCTGGCCTCCTCCATCACCTCCTATGTGTTCTGTGTCATTACTGTGCAGACAGGAGAGAGAGAGAGAGAGAGAGAGAGAGAGAGAGAGAGAGATCCTTTTTTTAAAAAAACGCATCCATTTCTTATGTAATTTGGAAAATACAGTTCTGCCTCCTACAGATTTCCTCAATCAAGCAGCTCTTTCTGATTGAAGTAGGACAAAAATACGTTCCGGGACCACAGAGGTGGAAAATCTCTGATGTGCTAATGTCTCTCTGGTGAAAATTGCTTGTGTGGACTCGTGTTCCTTCACACCGTTCAGTCAGGAACGCTGGCTGTGGTGATTGTTTTGTGTTTGAAGGTAATCACTGATGTTCCTGCTGGTGATGGAGCATCTATTTTCATCTCTGAGATGTATTTATACAAAGCAGAAGAAGAAGTGCGGCTTCATATGCCCGCTCTCTTATCTGTGTTGTCATTCTGCATAAATTGGGGCTGCTTTGAAAGCCACAGTCTTTCCAGTTCCACCAAAAAAAAACAACTAGAAATAGCATCAGAGGGCTCCAGCTTAAGCTTTAAACCACTGATATTATGTTGTTCACTGGGTGCATTCTGCAGAAGTCAGGGTTTATTTGCCTCCATGTTTGGTAATTAGATATTATCCAAAGGGATTTCTGTACAGTGCTTTGCAAAAAGTGAACTTTTTCACATTTTTCTTTATGCTACAACCACAAACCTCAATGTATTTTCTTGGCATTTGATAACAACACCAAGCAGTGCATATTACTGAAATCCTAGAAAACAAAAAGAAATCCTATAAATACAAATCTGAAAAAGTGTGGTACATCAATATCCAGCCGCCCTGAGTCAGCAGCTTTGACTCAAATTATTTTTAGGGTATGATTCCTACCAGTTTTGCATATTTAGAAGCTCCGATTGTTCTTTGCGAAATAGATTCACATTCACTTTCATTTGCATTTAGGTCCAGAGTTCGATTGGGCCAATCAAACCACATAACAGCTCCATCTGTCTTTCGATCAGCTCCGACCAGCTTCCCTGTCCCTGTGAAAGACTCCCACAGCATGATGCAGCCACCGCCAGTGGGAAGTTTTTGCTAAGCCGTACAGCATCCTCCATGTTGGAGTAAAACATCATTTTTGACCAGGTCACATTCTACCACATGTTTGCTTACGAGGCTTGTGGCTCGGTTTACTTCTTACCGCTTTTCCGTAGAGAACAGATTTGTGGAGGTCATGACCGAACTCCACAAAAAAGACTGAACTGTTTTTTCAAAAGATGTGGATCTCTGCAAATTGTGTCTTTGTTTTGTTTTGTTCTCTTGACATTTGCCGAATATTAACAAAGTTTTGCGCAAATTTGTAATGGAGACGCAGCTGGAGTTATCTCGCCTAACCCTACTTCAAATTTGCTCACAGCTGCCTCCCTGTGCTGTCTGCTGTGACATTTGGTCTTCATTATGCTGCTTTTTCACTAATGTTCACTAACAAACCCTTAGAGGGCTTCGCACACCAGCTGCATTTATAACAAGAATACATTACACTCAAATAGACCCAGTTTTTTGATAGGCTAACTACTGAAGGTAGCGCTACATTTTAATTGGGCTACCAGAGTAAAAGGGGGCTGAATGCAGATGGATGCCACACTTTTAAGGTGTTTTTACGGCGATTTTGAAAATCTTCTTGCATCATTTCCTTTCAACATCACAATAAGAAACTACTTAGAGCCGCGTTAAACCCCAACAACCCGAGGCCCTGTACATTTGTCGAAATGAAAAGCTCTCAGTCATAAAGACAAACTCGTTGCTCATCCCTCAAGGGAAGCCATCTGATGCTCATAGTATGAAAATCCATTTGCGCAGCTTCCCCCATGAGTCAGCCTGAGAGCGTTCTGTGGAAAACACTGGCGTGACCCCGAAGGCGGTCTCAGCTGAGGAACCTACAGTTGGCCGGTGAGGGGTCTAAGGCGACGCACGGCTTCACACGCCACAGTTCCAACAAGACGAGTCTGTTTGACAGGCCTTTCGCAGACATGCGTAAACAGATGCTCGTCAGGCTAGCGGAGGGACCGTGTCATTGTTTGCAGCACGCGTTAAAAAAAGAACGTCACTCTCACGCCGTAAATACACACAGGATTCGGGAGGGCCGGTTCAGACACAAATGTCACGGCGATAAACAATGGCAGCTGTATTTGTCCCGCTTTGCTTGTTTGTCTTGCTGGACTGGAGGTCAGCGTGACCTTGTCACCTGCAGAGGGCAGAGGATGGCCTGCATCGTAGCAGCTGGGGTGGAGAGGATGGTTGAGGCAGGAAAAACAAAAAGGCGTGTGCAGAAATTCTAAACAAGGTTTACCTTTGGGTGTAATTTAGAGGTCGGAAATGATTAATTGTATTCCCAACCCTGAGTGCAGGTGAGGAGGATGACAGGAAGCTGGAAATAGGTCTCAACAGCATGTTCTCTTGAACTTGCCTTGTCTGGATTTTCAGTTAAACTGTAAACACTTTGCAGCGATCATCGGGCCTCAGGTGCACATCTGTTAATCTTATGCAGCAATTTTCTTCTTCTTCTTCCTCTGTTGTTTACTCTGGTGCTTTCAGAGCCCATAAGCCTGCGCCGAGGTGTCGGCACCGTTTACTGAATAATCAACAGTTTGGATGTTGTGACAGCTGAATGAAATGTCTTTCTGAGGTCCCTTTTCCTTTAATAGGCATTATTATCTTTCCTTCCATAGCCCTCCCTCGTATTATCCCCCCCACCCCTCCTCCACTTCACTTTCCCTCTCCCCGTGATGCTGTCGCTGTCACTGCTCCGGACGGTAAAGAACGGCGTAGTTTGGTGTTATTGTCTCTCGCGCCGCACAGGGACAGGCTAGCACCCCCCCAGTCTTCATGGGTCTTGCTGAAAGTAGAGTTTGCATTCCTCTCAAAATCCGACCTGCGAACCTGAAGCAGAGAAAGCCCTCATGGTCGTACTTAATGCCTCTTTTCTCGGTTGGAATGGGAAACTGCTTAGTCTGGCCTCTCAGAGCGGTAAGGCTTGTGGTTGTCCTCTCCGTCATCCGTGTTTCTTGGACTGTTTGATGGGTTTTGTGGCACATTAGAAACAGGCAGCATGTAAACTGCTCAGATTACCATAATTTAACCTCTGTTGAATAATTTGATATAGGTTTGGATTCTATATTTCCTAGTGAAGCTCTTGGAAAAGTCAATGTGTGCCGATGCCCTAGTTGCATAGTGTCCTAATTCAATATATTTTGTGACACTGTTTGGTTCGCCTTTTCTCTCCCTCTGAGTATGTTTACTGTTCCTGCGACAGTGTATAGGTGTAAGGTGCCAGTCTGTATAAGTGTCAAGTAAACCGTTATGAATAATGAGTGGAAAGTTGGCAACATGTTTGTTTTATAGATGTGTTTAGGTTAGTTTTCTGCTATGTCTTCATATATTTGACAGTGTTTCTCTTGTATTGATGCGCAGTAAAAGCTCAGCTGTTACTCTAATGTCTGAAACACAAGTAAATAGGCTGCACTGCATTTTCGTATTGCGGCGTAACAACAGCCCAGAGTTACTTGCTTACAGTGCCTTGCGAAAGTGTTCGCACCCACTGAACATTTTCACCCCTGGCCACGTTGCAAACAGCAAACGTCGGCGTGTTTTACTGGGAAAATAACCAGCAGTAATTTGTCGGTAGTTTTGAAACGGATGGAAAAGTTTTTTTTAAATCTGTGAAGTGTAGCATGCATTTGTCATCAGCCCCGTGATCAAACAAAAAGTCTCATTGCCAGGTTCTAAAACTCACCGGAGGGAGGGTTGAAGTAAAAGCCACTTTTTGAAAATATTTTCTGTCATTTGTAATTTCTTTCTTAGAAGAGAAAGAAGAAGGAAAATTAGATTAAAATTAAAAATTTAATCTGGTGTGAAAAGATTGGAGAGACGCTTAATGTTGCTAAATCTTCCTTGGAAAATATCTCTTGAGCTGTGGATCTCTACAGCTCTCCAGTGTTACCACTGATTGCTTCTCTTGCTTATCCCAGCCTCGCCTGGCCTGTCAGCTAAGACGGACAGCCATGCTCTGGTATACAGTCGTGCCATCCGACCGTTTCCAGGTGTCGGGTGGAAGGGCTCTGTGAGATCTCCAAAGCTTGAGATATCGTTTTATACCCTTACTCTGCTTTAGGATTTTCCACAACTGCATTTCTGTTCCGTCTGCTGTGTTCTTTGGTCTTCATGATGCCGTTTGTTCCCTGACGCCTTCACAAAGCGGCTGGATTTTTACTCGGATGAGCTTACTTGATTTTATTAGGGGCATCAAAGTAAAGAGGGCTTTATTGCAAATGCATGCCACACTTTCTGAAATTATATATGAATACAGCCACAAAATGAAAATGGAGTCATCTTGATATTTATAGAATGCCCAAGTCAAAATGCATCACATTAAATTTTTAAGTCTTTTAATTATTATTATTTAAAATCAGTTCTTTGTTGCTCTAACATAAAATAAAAGTGCAGTAGTATTATGTAAAATTGGCTTTTTTGAGCTCTACATCATGTTACAATGTCATTTCCTCGTCCAAAACACACCTGGAGTGTTGCCTTGATTCTCTTATGCATGTTTGAGAAATCCTTTAATCTCCCATGGCAACCATTCAGCCTGTTTGGATCTAGCCCCGCCTTTCAGGCACAGCTCCTCCTCGGAGCTGCAGTTTCTGATCGTCCAAGCTTCCCCCTCACAAAGCACTCCTCTCCTTACGTTCCCCCACTCAGCTCCTTCAGACTAGCCAGGACCGATTAGCAAACGCCTGGTGGAACTGCACATCAGCTGAGCTCATTATAGGAGCTGCTTCTCAGAGCAACACTGGTAAAAACATTGTTAAAAGGTTAATAGAAGCAATGATGTGAATACTTCCTGAAGACAGAGTTTCAGAAAGGGTGGGAGTTTTTAAAGAGACAGAGGCCCAATTTCAAGGTGCTAAATCAGAAAGTAACATTTTTAAAGTCACATTTAATATATACAGCATTTTTAAAACAACTGAAGGTAACATAGTTCCTTGACTATGCTATAAAATGACACTATGTGCCTCAATAACACATAATACTGCCTCTTTAATAAAATACATTGAGGCTTGTGGTTCTAATGTGAAAAAATGTTCAAGGAGTGTGAACCGTAGACATCTTTACAGCTCTTCCCGACACCTTGCTTAATTCTACTCTCCCTTGTCTCTGCACACTTGCGGAAAGATGCTCCAGGACGCTGAGAGGAGACTCAGACTTATGCTGTCTTGTGAGGAATCAGGGTATCTCGGGCCGTATCAGGACTCCATTGTTTCCGTGACACAAAACTGCGTTCTCGTGAGCAACATACTGGGACAAACCTGTGTCTTCCTGGGTAAAGGCATGGCAAAGTGCAGGCAGGCTGTACGTAAGTCTCTCAAAACACGCTTGCATCTGCTGCCGTCATATTGGTGAAACTTGCATTTCTCTTAAAAGAAAGAAGTTACAGTAGCACACAAATATATTGTGAGCGAGTTATGGATGAAAAAGTTAATTCAGCTTTTCCCCAACAAGACTTGTTGCTTTTACAAGACATAGCCAAGATATAGCTGTTGACTTAACTGCTGGCCTTAAAACACAATAGACTTTCTGACTGGAAGGGGCTCACAGCATCACTCCTCCAACACCATGCTTTATTTTGTCACCTCCTGCAGATGCAAAGTTTGCTCACTCCCCGATGGTTTTTCTGTAGTCTTTAATGAATTTGTTTGCACCCCTGATGAAGATGTACAAAAAGACTTATGTAAATAAATTTGTCTTTAACAACTGTAGCATAATCTCACACTGTAAATAGTATAAAAAAATTGAGTGGGGAAAATAATCTTAGCTTAACTATTATCTTTCCCCGCCATTGAGCATCGTAGTTGAGAATTTGTGATGCTGTCTGACTCTTTCTCCTCCAAACGTCCTTTGCCATAGATAACAGAGGGAATGAGGTGCTTTTCTACGTATCCATTTCTATGCCAAACCAGGGTTTCTGCAGGTTTCACCAACACAAATGTAAGATGTTTAAAGAACCATTATGAATGGAATTTCACAAATAAATCAACTGTATGAGTTGGCTACCAGAAGTGAGCCAATGGCTAAGATGAACATCGTACAGCCAGCTAGCGATAAATTTGTACTTACCCACGATAGATGTAAAAAAAATTATTTTCTGACCTCACTTCCAAACCACTGGTTACGGCTGTGAAGACCTGGTGACCCCAAAATATCACTATTTGCTTTGTAAGTGAGATTTTGAGATTATTTCAACAGGCAGAGAAAAAAGAGGGAAGGAATCCTAATGACTGCGGTCAGCACAATTCTCCTTATGTAGGGATCTCCATGACAATGAATTTCTTAAAACCTTATGACACATCTTTAGTGGGGTTGCTGTCAAATTTAGCCCATTTGAGGCAAAACATAGAAGGTTTACATTAGCAATTCACACCAAATTTGTAAATGAGCTGATAAGTGATCAGCTCATTTATCCCCTTCTGTAGTCAAAGGGGTTGCTGGTTATGATACCTAAGCAGTTTCAAGTTTCTGTATCATGACGGAGGTTTGCAGACAGAAAAATATATATATATTTATGTATCTAACTGTTAGCTGAGCTAGTAAAAGTACCTTGTAGATGTGAAAGTCTCTTTTGGAAGAGTATGCAGCTCAGAACATGTCACCCTGACCTGTGAAGGCTGCCGAGCTGGTATTGATGGGTTGACACAGAAAGTACTGATTTTGTTGGGTTGCCTCGTTGTTTTCGGGCCCATGTGCCTGTGTTTTCTGTGCCTATGGTCAGTATGTGCTTGGGGCCTGACGTCAGCACTTTGTGTTGTGTTCAGACGTCTCTCCACTCCTGCTGTTAACCCCTCAGCGCTCTGGGAAATGTCTGCTGCTCGCTCTTGTCCTTTAAAGGTTGCTTTTATTGTATAGAGACACTAAAAAAAAAGAGTGAAACAGTTGCATTCTTTGAACTGCATCGTTGAGGTTCCTGGTCCAGCACTCTTTCCTTTAAAGTTTTGTTATTCCCGTGAGACTTAGTTCCACTCAGCTGTTAATATTTTCTTACTGTTTAGCTGGAGCGTCTGTAGGAACGTTGGGGAGAAGATTTGGGATTCAGATTTTGGCATCACTTCCGTCACATTATTGTCAGAAGCATGTTTGCATGGAATGTGTTGACAAAAGGAAGTTTATCTTACTGCTAAAATTATGTTTGTTGTTTTTCATTTATGTGTGATCATTTGATTTTTACCATCCAATAATAAGATGTCTCGTCTCAACAGGACAGAGAGCTGCGTCCAGAAGAAATGGACGGTACGATTTTGTTTCTCCAAAGTGCAACCATTCATGTTTGAGCCACGCTGTTAATATATCACTATACCGTCTGCTATTTTCGTCACAACAGAGCTGCGAGATGCTTTCAAGGAGTTTGACAAAGACAAGGACGGCTTCATTAGCTGTAAAGACCTGGGGAACTGCATGAGGACAATGGGCTACATGCCGACAGAAATGGAGCTGATAGAACTGAGTCAACAGATAAACATGAACTGTAAGCCCATAACTGTCTCACACTCGTGTATGTAATGTATGTACAAAAGATCCCATCAGAGGTTAATGTGCAGTCATCATGAGCATAAACATAATCGTAATTTAGGGCAACAACCAACTTCAACAACGTCTGGAACTGGATGCATAACTTTCCTCGACAAGCAAACTTATAGGGTCAATTATCAAGCAAAATCTGAGCAAACGTCCCATGGAAAGTTTCACTTTGATCACATGATTTTTACAGCCACTAGAATATTGGACTAGCTCTGTTAGCAAAGTTTCTAAAATTAATTAAGATTGGTTGTTTAAATGTCACAAATACAGCTTTTATTATGATCCATGCGTTCCCAATACGGATGAGGTCCAAACCATTACCAAGGTTAAAAGTTATAGCCTGCTTTTTCACTCCAAAACTATTTCTGTGTGAACATTGTCCTGTTGGAACGCCTTGATGTGTCCAACTACAAATCATCTGATTCAGATTGTTAGCTTAAAGAAAATGGGTTAGGATGGATGTTCGATAACAATTCACTGAACCAAAGCCCAATCCTATCACTATAAAGATTCTCTTATCTAAAGACTTACGACCTCAAGCTCAAGAGAAATATGTTGCTCCCCACGTTGAACGTGTAAATAACCTTCCAGAAGGAAAGTTTTACGTTCAGAGGAGATAAACATTGAGCCACTCAGCCACAATGACAAGAAATATGTTTAGCAGAGTCAAAGTGGGACTTTCAAACCAACAACTGAGGATAACGGTCAAAAGGACCCCCAGCGAGTCCACCTCTAAATGACTGAAAGAAAAACAAAACAAAATGAAGGTTTTTAGAATGGCCTAGTCAAAGTCTGGATTTGATGCAATTGTGATGAATTGGGTTGGCTGTAAACAAGGCATACGTGGTCAAACACCCTCCAACGTGCTGCATTACAAACCGTCGCCATGAGTGGCACAAGTTTTTCAGAAGATTTTCTTAAATTTGTATTTATTAAGGGAAATGTTTAGTATGTGTTTATTTAGGTTATTTTTGCAGAAAATTATACAATAATTTTACACTGTGGGAACGAAACAAAACCCACCAAAAATTAAACTTGGTCACCTAGTTTTTTTTAATCATTTTTTTCTCCGAAGAGTTTTTTTGCAGCGCTAGTGGCTTGCATTTTCCGCGACAGTAGGCTGACAGGAAGGGGGGCAGGAGAGGGGGAAGACATGCAGCAAAGGTCGCCGGGAGTCGAACCCGCGACGTCCGCGTCGAGGACCAAGGCCTCCAAACATGGGGCGTGTTAAACCCCTGCGCCACCACAGCACGCCCCTGGTCACCTAGTTTTTATTTTATGCTGCATAAAATTGTTCCACAAAGGAAATAGAAATCAAAATGTTGAAATGCATCATTAAAAGCCCAAAATGAACTCAGCAATCGTGTTTTTGACCCTAAATGTGTGCCCTGAACTGTGTGTAATTGCATCTGGGGTTGTTTTTATCCATCTGACATCAGTGGGAGGTCATGTGGATTTTGACGATTTTGTGGAACTAATGGGCCCAAAACTCCTCGCCGAAACTGCAGACATGATTGGGATAAAGGAGTTAAAAGACGCATTCAGGGAGGTAAGGTGATCTGACACTTTGCTAGTTAATACTCTTTCATAGCTTTTAACATTCATTTAAGTAGTGTTGTTTTTGATTGTTGTTAATGTTACTTCTCTGCTTGTTACTCTCAGTTTGACACAAATGGGGACGGTGCCATAAGCACCACTGAGCTAAGAGATGCAATGAGGAAGTTATTGGGCCAACAAGTAAGTGATCACAAAGAAAGCCGAGCTGGTGAACTGAATTTTTAGCCCCTGTGTGTGGGGCTGCAGTTATTCTTTCTGACCTATTTTCCTCTTTTTCAGGTAGGTCTTAAAGAGGTAGAAGATATCCTAAGGGATGTGGACTTAAACGGTGACGGACTTGTTGACTTTGAAGGTAAAATGAGTTTCATCACCACTTTCCAGTGCCTTCAAAAGTATTCTTGCAACTGGAACTTTTTCACATTTCATCACGGTACAAGTCTAAACTTCCACACTTGTACTGGGATTTTGTAACTGCAGATGCAAGGCTTTTGGGGTTAGTCTGTCTCAGCTTTGGAGATCTACTGAAGAAGATTGTTCTGTGCAAAGCAGCTAAGCTCAGTCAGATTGGAGTTAAAGCACTTGTGAGCATCAATTTCCAATTCTTGCTCTAGATTCACAATTGGATTGAGTTCTGGGCAGCTAGAGTCTCAAGCTGTTTGCAGTCTCTAATGGTCCTATTCCACTAGCACCTTCTTAGTGCGGCTCGACTCGGCTCTACGCGGTTGTAAGAGTTTTCCACTAGTTACATTTAAGTGGTACGAGCCCAATATTTTAAGACTTACCTCGCTGGGGTTCCAAGTGTGAAGACTTGCATTGAAAACGTGACACCAGAAGACTGTTGGCTAACTGATTAGCCAGGGAGTGGAGTCAGTGGTTCCATTACAATAGTGACTCCCTTACAGTAATCTGACTCGCCATTTGTAAAGTCACAGTAGTGTCTAAATCTGACAGAAAGCTACATTCTGAGAAGAATGTTCAACATTGCTTCCCTCCATTGTTGCGACTGGAACCTGGGGGTATCTGGGGAGGCAGCTCAGACTCCCCAGGGAGATTGTTCTGCTCTGGCCAGACCTAACCACAGTCTGTGGCTTCTGTCAGTGCCACAGAGGACCGTCCTGTTGGTGGAGCTCACCGTCCTGTAGGAGGAAAGCATGGTGGCTGTCAATGAACGGAAGCATCCTCAGTATGGGGATCTGTGAGAAGATTGCAGGGAGGATGGAAATCCACCATGTACCCCTCCGAAGTGGCATGTAGGGGCTTTGTTGGGTCTTCGTCTGCTCTGTGACTTGGAATGCACAGAAACAGGGTGTCCGAAAGCCATTAAAGATCTGGCAGAAGAGCCAGAGAAGGGCAGTCGCTGAGGAGGAAGGATAGGAGTTTGGGGGGAAATAACACTTAGGTTACCAACAAGGGGTGGCAGGGAAAGATCTGTCATTGCCCTGCCCCCAGGAGATGTGCTGGAGTTAAAGGAACAGAACATTAGCAACTAGTGTCTCTAGCTGATGACCCGTTTATGCCCATAGGGGTATTCAGGAGAGCACACTTCCACAAAGGCACCGGTGGAGGTGCGTCAGGAAGCAATGCCTAGCAGGTAGATCACTAACCTGTATTTTATATGTTGTGTTTGTGTCACGTCCAGATCACATTACGGTACTTTTCAGACTGTGGGACAGCCCAGCCTCACTGACTAAAGTTGTTTATTGTAATGGAAAACCAGTCGAACTTCATAGAGTAGAGCTGAGCCGAGTTGAGGCGCACTTCTAGGTGCTAATGGAAAATGTCCATAACAGGCTTTCTTCCAGGATTGCCTTGTATTTAGCTCTCTTCATCTTTCCATTAACTCTCTGTGGCTTTCCTGTTATGGCTGAAGAAAAACATCCTTACTGCATGATGTTATCACCCCCAGGTTTCACATTGCAGATGGTGTGTTCAGGGTGTTAGCATTATGCGTTTTATGTATGTAGGCCGAAAATATATATTTTGGTGTCGTCTGACCAGGGCATAATGTCTCTGTTCTGTTTGTAAAACTTAAAATTTTACGAACTTTTTTAAAAGTTTGCATACTTTTCTAAAGTATGCAAACTTTTGCAAGGACTTGTATTAAAGCTATACAACAGTGTATGGCTTAATTGTTGCATTTTGTCATTATTTCCGCTCTCATTCTTTTCTCTTTCAGAGTTCGTTCGAATGATGTCTCGCTAAGTTCGAACATCGGTCCTGAATGTGAAGCTTCTTCACACTAAAACCATGTCCAACTAAAGGACACGCCAAGATCTACTGAGCCATCGAAATCGAAACAACACTGGAATTCAAACTCCTCGAATGTTACAGAGCGAGGGTTCCCCTCCCACTTTCAATCAATAAGTGTTCTTCCTGAAAACTTTTAAAGTTTAACCGAGGCAGAGTTTGCTGTAGCATAGCAAAAGATTGTCTAATTTATGTTTTTGCACTTTAATTGTCACTTAACAACAACTTCCTGTGTGGATAGATTGTCGGTGTCCTGTCTCAGATTCTACATGGTGTAATTAAGTGTCTTACAAAATGTCACCTTCGATGTTTTCAGCAGCATCAGAATGAGGGACTGAATGTTGGAAAGACAGAACATTAGCACTGTTGAATGTTTATATATTTGCACATCGTCTGTTGTATTAGAAATGTATTTGAAGCTACCTTTGTGCAGCAATGGTGCTTCACCAAGAAATCAAAGTGGCAATACCCACACCTGTAATGTAACTTTGTGACCATGTGTAATTTTGCACTGTGCCAGACCTGATCCAATGAAAAGCATCACTGTCTGACATGCAGCAAAGACAGAAATCTGATCTTAATGAGACACAAATCTCTGAAATGCCTCCATATTTGTTTTCCACTGAGATCAGCAGAAGAACAAAGGAGAAGAAGAAGAAAAAATACAGTAAATGATGGACGGCTTTTCTGAAAAGCTTAAAAAGTGCTCACCGACACTGACCAGCGTTGATCTGCAGCAATACAGCACATGTTAAGACTGCGTCTCTTTGTGTTCATGTCTGAATTCACAAAAGCCTGTGAAGTAGAAACGGCTGTTTTTGAAAGTCTGTTTAGGTCAGCATGAGGTCACACAAATGTGAACTGTGTGTACAGTGGATCCGATCATGTTGTACCTGTCTTTGTCATCATGACTCGATATGTGGTAACGTTCCAAACATCTGTGCTGTCGAACAATTTTTTATGCATGCCAAAGAGAGACATTTACTACATTTAGTATGCACAATTTTGTTTATAAAAAGAGGAAACAAGATATTTGGACAAGTTAAACGTAGAAAAATAAAAGGTGTTTACATTTGATCCCTTTTTACTATTGGTATGTGTGTTTTATTATATGGACTGTGTCAAACATATTACAATATTGGTGAGTGATGTCACTGCAGGTAGTGAGGACAAAGCTAAACTTAGCATCTATTATTCATGTGTGTCACTAATGAAGCTAGGAACCGGCCATGTGTGTATTACTTGCAGCAGCGCTGCAGTTATGTCATTGCAAGGGTCTCCAGATGAAACCATTTGGTTTTATAACTCTGCTGTATTCAAGGGAGAGTTCTCATTCATTTTGAGTGAGGATAATTTATAGATGCATGAGAAGAAAAAAAAAGATTTCTAGTATATCATGAAGAGCTATAGAAGGACAGACTGCAAATTTTTACGCATGATGTTAAGGACTATAAAAGTTTGACTCAAAGCCATTCAGGCTGGCTTTCAGTCAAGTTTTTATTAATATTCAGTAGTTGTTTACTTAGAATGTATTTCTATTTAAGTATCTTTTACACCATTTAATTGTATTCTTCTTGATTATTTCAGATTCCACTACTATTGTTGTGATTTTAAATCTCAGTCTGCCTCTACTTCTTATGACATGTGTTTCATAATTTTCGTGTCTTCCTCTTTCCTCAAAACACCAGGAAGTTTCTGGGACAATGTTTCCTTTTTTTTGTTCTTCATTTTACCCACTTTGTCGTGTGTTTTCTAACCTGTTCAAAAACACTGCGTTACACTCATTTGTGTTAAACCTACAATAATAATAATTCGTAATATTAATTCAAGGACTCGTTTCTGGTTTTAAAATATTTTCTGTTGCCACAGTAACTACACTCATTCATGTCTTTCTGATTAAATCTCATAAGTACAAGAAGCACGTTGCGTTGGACTCTCCTGATTGGCCAACACTTGGACCGTACCATGTTGGAAAACAAAGGAGGGGGGCGTGACATCAGGAGCACTTGTGTTATTTACCTTCAGATTTCTTTTATTATTATTATTATTGTTGTTGCAGAATATAAAAAGTGGTGTTTACAACTTGAATAGACAGAAAATAGTAATTAATTCAAACATAAATTTAAGTAGAAAGTGACGACAGGACATGAACACTATAGATGTTCATCTTTAGCGAGGTTTCAGATGACTGTAACACTGATTTCATTATTTTTTTATGCATTTATTGTTCTAACTAGCCACACTCACACACGTCTGTGACATATAAATGGTATTTGTTGAATCAGGAAGCTTTAGCAGGAAGCTGTGATTCGGCAGAGAGCCTGTCACTCCCCGCTAATGGGAAACCTCAGGTTAGGTAGCGCCGCTGTTCCGCCTCCTTCAAACTGTAGTTAGCAGCAGCAGCAGCAGCAGCAGCAGCAAGGCGAATGTTACGTTGAATATCCACTCATTGAATGAAAGTCAGGGGCAGGCTGCGGCCAGTTGCTGCCAACACACCGAGGTTTTCTTCCAGGGTGGCTTGTGGACGACTGGCGACACTGTGCGATCGTTAGTGCGACTGGTCCGCCCCGACGGAAAGAGGTGAAAGGCGGCTGTGGACTGGAAAGGTAAGGGACATTTGCATTTACGTTAGCCAGAGAGGCTTTCAGTCACCAAGAATTTCTGGTTAGACAGGTAGGTTAGCTACACTGTCAAGCTAACTGATCAATGTTCCTCGCTGATTGAGTGTCGGTTTTTGTTCATTAATTAAGAGCTGACGCGTGTCCAGGTTAAGTTGAAGCACTTGTCCGCACTGTGTGTGTAAAACTGTCATTTCCCGCATCCCTGCTACTCGGTACTGTTAATATTAGCATGGTGGCTAACTTACGGATATCATGTTCCATGTCACTAACACACGCTGGCTAGCTGCTTTCGCTGGCTAACCTGGCGTGCTGTTAATGTTCCGGGCTGGAGGAGCTTCCCCTTCAGTCGGTATAGAAGCAGTTTGTACCGACCCAGGCTGTCTCTGTGACCCGGGAGCAGGGGGAAGACTGCGCGGCGTGTGAAGCGATGCAGCGGGTCACGGCGCGGCTCGTCGCCGGGCTGCTGGCAGCGGCGCTGTCCCTGCTGTCCGAGCAGTGCCGGGCAGACGGCGGGGGCCCCAGCCTCGCAGAGCGGGTTATCTGGGCTGTGAACGCCGGGGGAGACTCGCATGTGGATGTGCATGGTATTCATTTCAAGAAGGACCCATTGGAAGGGAAAATTGGTAAAGGTGAGTCTGCTTGATGGAAAACGTTTTTTTATTTTATTATTCTCTGCAAATGAGCGCTTTAGGAAATATATTAAATATAGAACATCGCTAAAATGAAGGAGCTTCTTTGAATCGCTTGCAGAAATCCTCTGCATGGTGTGGCTTCCGCAAGAAGCTACAAACTAATGAAGAGTCAGCATAGAGCGCTGCAGCCCCGCCCCTCAACATGGAGAGGAAGCAGGTGATAATATGTCCAATTAGACGGTGGGAATTACACTGTCAGGGCGACATTTACAAAGATGAGGGGCCCTGGGCTGGAGCAAGTTCGGTGCCCTTCCCACAAAACTTTCTCGAAGGTTTTCTGGCTTTCTGAAAGTGAAGCTAGTTCCTTCCTTATTTTGAAATCCATATTTGGGAGCATTTTGTCCTTTCTCAGGAATCAGGCTAGTTTTCCTGGGAGCTATTACTTCACCCCTGTGTTTCCACAAGGGCTCGAACAAATGACCAGGGTAGGAATTTACCTTGATGGCAGCTCACCAGGAACTTTTGAATGGAGTTTTGTAGAGGAAGAGAGCCAACCTTTTCAAACTGGTTTCATTTTTTTCAAGTACTATTATTAGTCACATCAATTCAAATAAGTCCACAGCTCATGTTGTTTGTTAGCATAAACTGTAATAGATTTGAAATTGTTGATGTAGAAGCTTACAATAGGAAAAGTAAGACATTATTGCCCTCTGAAATTGGAATTTTGACTGGAAACATCAGAGTTTGGTGAACAACCCAGAGATTATCTAATATGGGTTCAGAATCAAATAAAAGTTGCCAAATTAGTGATTTGTTAGCAGTTGTGATGTATTTTTAAATCCCATTAAAACAATGGTACATACAGTTCTGAAAAAAAATACACTTGTGAAAATGTTCTTTTAGTGTTGGGTCTTCTGTGTTTTGCTTATGTCACAATTAATAGTTGCACAAAGACAGCTAGCACTCTGTCCGACTTGCAACAGAACACTCTCAACTCAGGTGTCATGTCATTCCCAGCTCCAAGCACCGACTCCTGAGACTAATCAAATCCCTGGTTAATCCTGCAGTGAAAGTAATAGCTTAGGCTTAGGGAAGGGGTCTGGAGCTGCAGCCTGGTGCCCTGCAGCCTTTAAAGTCATAGTGACTTTTAACAAGTTTTAAAATGTAGTAGCTGTGACAGTAGTATAGACTGTAACGTCATTGCTTTTATTTTGACAACGGGAGAGTCTCTCCACAACACACTTAGCTGTCAAATGAGATATTGGTCAACACCTCTGCAGTGCGGGGAGTTACCAGTCCCTCCACTGGGATGGTGACTGCTCTGTTCTGGACTCCACAGTGGAAGCGTTTGCCTAATAACGGCCAGACGAAATGATATTTCCAAAGTGGGTAAAAAGTTCCAGGCTTCATTGGCGAAAGACAAATTCAGTCCTTTCTAAGAAGTGATGAACACCAGGATTAAAGATGAATGCATGAAGAACATCCTTATAGTTTAAGGTTGTTAGATGGGACATTTTAATGGTTGAGGGTTAAGTTGGGTGTTTTGTAAGATAATTTTGTTATCAGGACAAAAATGGTCCAATGAAGATGGGTATAACACAGAGACATAAATGTGGTAAATATGTCTGTTACTAACAAAACAATGTTGGACCTAACTGAAGATGAGCAAATAAAAGAGAAAAAAAATAACTTAAGTAGTGGATTGTTTTCAAGTACCTACATACAAAATAATCAGATCTGAAATGTTTAATCTGCATCTGAATGGTCAAGATTATATCCACAATTTTACTTTTTCTTTTTTTTTAATACCAAAATAGGAGAAGACAAAAATAATGGCTGTCATAGAAACAAACAAAGTCGCTCTATTCAGTTACCAAGTCGACAAGAACTAATCATTGTAATTAACGTAACTTTTGGTTGTCAACATCCCGCAACATTCAAACACTAATCAACATGAACTCAAGTAAAAAGAGTTCTCTGAGCGTTTTGAAGATTAATCTCATTAATCTGTTTTTGTGCCAACAGGTTGACCTTGTTAGTACTGATTGACAACCATTTACCTGCTAAACTCTTATAAAGCTGGGCTACATTCAATCCTTTCAGGTGGAAAGGAGTAAATTTTAAGCTTCAGTTTGTTTTTGTTTTTTTGGGGGGGTAGCAGAGTTGAGAACAGAGGGAGTGACATTAAAAATCTTAATATAGGATTCTTAAACATTTATTTTTAACTTCCGTTTATTATAAATGTATAAACCCAGATAATATGGGAAGAGATGGATGCCTAACACGTCCCCACCTGGTCCAGGCCTCACTCAGACTATTTTCCACCTGTAGTCCTCGCTGAGCCACAGAGAGTCAGGCAGTTTATTTCTGATCGCGTCAATAAGGGAACACGGCGTGATAACTTTGTTTCAGACAGAATGAGATTATTCAGATGTGTTTTGGAAAAAGGCTCACTGGTTATGTAATGTGGCTCTTTGCTTGACATAAAACATTGTCCGGTTTTGGTATGCGAGAAGTCCTGTGAGCCTGACGCTGTCCTCCTCTGTAGCATCTGATTACGGGGTGCGTCTGCCAATCCTACGCTCCAGTCCCGAGGACCAGATTCTCTACCAGACGGAGCGGTACAATGAAGACACTTTCGGGTATGATGTCCCCATTCGTGACGACGGAGACTATATACTAGTCATGAAATATGCAGAGGTTTACTTTGCACAGTCACAGCAAAAGGTATGGCGGTTTGTTATTCAGACATGCTGAAGTCAGGTCGTGTGTGTGTTTGCTTGTTGGTGTGTTGAGGGGCTGGAGTTCATACATGTTGACTGATTTGTCAATGTGTCCCTCTAGGTGTTTGACGTCCGCGTAAACGGCCACACTGTGGTTAAGGACCTGGACATCTTTGAGCGAGTGGGCCACAGTACCGCTCATGATGAGATAGTGCCGTTCTCTATTAAAAAAGGCAAGCTAAGCGTGCAAGGAGAGGTGTCCACCTTCAACGGCAAGCTCACAGTGGAGTTCGTAAAGGTGAGTGGAGGTTATGTGGGGAGACGGCGTATTTCTTAAATTTTTTATATCACCGTTGGATAAACTTTCGTTTTATTATATATGATAGGGGGCATTTTACCTAGGGGTGTACCCACAAATCAGCCCCAATTCCCTGACTTTTTGTTTGTCTCATTCAGTCAGCTTTAATTAATCAGTTTAGATGTGTCAATAAGTCTGAAAGGCTAATAAATGTATTCATAAACACGAAAGAATCAGCAGGTCAGACTTTTTAACGATCGGTGATTGGCCAGACAGCTGCGGTCGGTGCACCCCCGCTTTCAACCATTTAATTGAATCTTTAGGTTTTTGTATCCTTTGATTTTTCATAAATGTGTCTGTGATAAAAGTTGTCCGTCGTATCAGATCTGTCAGAAACGTGCAGGTCACCTTCTGCATATCACAGCAGTTTTCACAGTCAGGCGTTCTGCATAGCAACGCCTGAGTTTGACCTCTAACAAGTTATTCATTGAAATATGATTTCATGCTCTGATAAATGGTTGCACTATATAATCGTTCATGCGCCAGAGTTTTTGCTAGATTGTTTTGGGGTGTTTTTAATTTAGTTTTCATCAACTTTGTTTTTTAACAATCCTTAAATCAAAACAGAAAAAAGTACCTACAATTATTTTCACAGCAACAGGAACTTTTGCTTTTGGTTTCACTTCATTTTAGTGTTTTTTACTTCTTTTTTTTTTTTTTTTTTTTTGCTGTATCCGTTCCATATAATTTCCTGATATTCATTTCTATTTGCATAGTTTGTTGGCAAAACTGCATATTTTTTCAAATAAAACTGCAGCCTTATTAACAGTCAACCCTAAATGTTTAACTGTAAGCTGTGAACTTGGATTTGTGTCCTGAAATGAAGTGAAAGATCTGATTCACCTCATGTTTATAGCAACTGGCACCATCAAAAACCCCAAACTTAAGATGGATTTTTTTTTTTAAGAAACAAAAAATTAATTGCTTTGGAAAAAATCAGAATGTACTTTGTTGATCCCCAAGGGGAAATTAAAAATATAATTAAAAAATAAACTGGCACAGACTGTCAAGCATGGAGGTGGAGGAGTTATGATGTGGGCTTGTTCTGCAGTTACATGATTAAACTGTGTCTTGGTGTTTTCTGACCCGGTCAGTCTGAATGTTTCAGCTTCGTAGGTACCGACAGCGATCCCACCCATAACAGCAGATCTACAGCAGAATAAACAAACACTCACGACGTTTCAATCTATCTTTGTTCAGAGAATTTAGGTCATGTGACTACCTGAAGCAAAGACTGTAGGGTCTGAATTTCTATTCAGAATTAATCAAAAACAAGTTTATATAATCATATAAGTGTAAGAATGAAGTGGGGCTGACGGTGAACTCTGATGATGCTTACACGTCAGATGTGTTGAGGTTTATAACCAGCTTTAAAACCAGCTAATTTAAACCCCTGCAAATAAAACGGCTCTGCATTAGCCCAGGCTGACTTTAAAATAGAAAATGCACAGCCAGCATTTGATTTAAGCTAACTTTGCTACTTGCCATATAAATTATACACACCCCTGATTCACACTCTTTGATGCAGGGAGTTCAGGAGCTATTTACAGATTGGTGCATGCAGGGATTAAAAATAATACTAATGTAAACCAAAAGGTTGGCAAGCAAACGAATTTAGGCTGAAATGGAAAAAGGTGACATGTTCCAAAAATGTTTTTACAGTGGACTTTACTCTTTTTTTTTTCTTTTCTTTTTTTTCCCCCATCTTGGAGAATAATTGAACAGACTTTGATTCCCTCCCTCTGAAACGAGGCACACTTACTGTTCTACTTCCAAATGTTAAAGCAGCGATACGGGGAAACTCAATGTAGGTTAATAAGGCTGGGGGAAAAAACAGAAACAAAACTGTTTTATCATTTCTATATTCTTGAACATTGTAGCATGATTCTCTAACCCTTTCATTGGTACGGCATGTTTAAAACTCAGTGCTATCTGACCACTCTGCTCTGTGATTCAGGGTTACTATGACAACCCCAAGGTCTGCGCGCTCTACGTCATGAAGGGGACTTTGGAAGGTGAGTCTCCTGAACACGTTTGGATCTGCGCAGCGCGTGTTCTCTGAGTCTGTGGCTTCCAAAAGTATTCATACCCCTCGAAAGTGTTTTGGGTGTTTTAACCGATTAATCGCTCAGCGCGACTTTCTTCACGGCGGGTGTGAATACTTTCACAAGACGCCGTTTAGTTTGTTGCATAAGTACAAGCCTGCTTCATGCGCTTTTTAATCTGCTTTGTGATTACAAGATGTACCGAAGCTTCAGCCTCACCCCGGCCTGGAGAAGCACGAGGAGGACGAGGAAGAGGAGGAGGAAACCGAGGAAGGCTTGAAGAAAAAGGTCCAGCCGGACTCCAAGTACAGGGTGCAGTCGGGCCCCCGGACGCCGAACCCCTACGCAGCCGACAACAGCAGCCTAATGTTCCCCATCCTGGTGGCGTTCGGAGTCTTCATCCCCACGCTGTTCTGCCTCTGCCGGCTGTGAGCTGAAACTAACCGAGGGAGAGGGGGAAGAGACGCCAGCAGGCAGAGCACAGAGAGAGAGAGAAAGAGAGAGAAATAGGAGGGGGGAGGATGGAGAGGAGGTCACCGTGACAACAGCAGCACAGGTACAAGCATCCACACAGGAGAGGGAGCCAAAGGCCGGAGGAAAATCATGACGGAGGACGAGAAAAAAGGAAAAAAAGAGACAAGTTATCGGAAAGCCACTGCCAGGCGAAGCGAAGCTCTGCTTTATTAGGAAAACAACAAAAAGAGATGTGGGAAGTGTATTCTGCACGCTTCTTCGAATGTGCTTCGCATCCACCTCTGCTGACACTTTTTGTTTTGTTTTGAACAATCTTAGTCATTTCCATTAAAAAAAAAAAAAAAAAAAACAAGAAACCGGCTGGGCAGGATTTCCAGAAGTTCAGCCGTCATGCAAGAAGCCACACCTCTGCAGCTCAGAGATGCTCAGGAGCTATTTGGGTCTGGACCAATTTTCTAAACGAAAACACTTGGTCTTCGTACGGGGCGCGACATGCGCTCTCCCTCTCAACTCCTGCTTAGCATCCGGTCAGACGCGTTCGGCTCAGATTGAAAATGGTGCTGCTTGGAAATTGGGTATCTAGAATAGAAAGCGTGAATGAGACGGTTCGTGTGTGTGTGTTTTTTGTTTGTTCAGATCTAGCTGGCCTTCTGTCGTCTACCTGCCATACGACGCTGAAAGATGGAGGGAGTTACGCTTGAACCAGCTCCGTAGCTGGCGCTTCGTTTGCTGTCCTTGCCTCTACATAAACACATTTCATCGCGGTGCGTTAAAATGCATTAAAAACAAAACCATCTTTGGAGTCGTTTTCACGCAGATTCTGATTTGCGGTCGTTAGAAATACCCAACGCATTTTAAGTTGATTACCGCTCCAAACGTGGATCCGTCAGGAAGCCTTTACAAACTATTTGTCATTGTTCAAAGACAAAGTTTGTGCTGTGAAATGCTGAAGTATCCATAAAGGTCATACAGGTGCAGCTCAATAAGTCAGAACAACATGGAGAACATTTAGTTCAGAAATTTGGTTCTAAAAGTGAAACTCGTGTAGATACTTTAAATAAAAAATATATATATATTATGGCTTACAGCTAATATTCCAACATTTCAAAAAACATTTAATACAGAAATGTTGAAAAATATCTCCACCGCCACAGTCTTACAAATCGAGTACAGAAACTCGGATCAGTGATGTTAATGTTTTAGAAAACAAAATGTGCATTTTAACAAATAGTCGCCTTCCTAAAACAACGATCCAAGTAATTTTTTAAACAAAAGATGATGTAGGCAAAAAATAAATAAATAAATACTTTTGGCAAAAAATGGCTTTGATCGTTATTTTAGGAAGGTGACGATGTGCTGTGAGACGGATGTACTGATGTTGGACTCGATTTAAAGAAAGAATAATAATTATAACACCTGAACGACACTAACAGATGAAATGGCTTTCCAAATCATCGACTACGAAACTGGACTCTCGAAGCATGTGAATCTTCTCCAAACTCTTAAAGCTGCAGCAGTCCGTGTTATTGCTTCATCCTTTCCTACCACACTTTTTCCTTCCACTCAATTTTTCATTAATACGGACTCAGACCGGCTTTCTTCGTACTTGTGTAGGCCAAAATGACTGACGTTTCTATATAAAAAATACATTCTGTTTTGTGGTTTTCATTGGCTGTAAGCTGCAGTAGAAGCTTGAAGCGCATCTCTCCATAGTGGATCTACGTATCGGTTTTCGATCCAAATTACATTCATTAAATGATGAAACTTTTTAATATGTTTATTGTGTTGCACCTGTACAGCTTTTTAAAAATGTTTTATCCATACATTAATTTACTAGTCATGCATGCCTCTCTGTTTCACCAAAGACTTTCTGCTTTTTCTTCTTCAGCAGACGGAGGAGTCGGCCTGTCTAATCTCAATGAGTGGTTTAATTCAAATTGCCAACAACATTCATAGAGAACTCCGTTCATCTAAAATTAATCATTAATTAATCATTTTTCCAACTTCTTCAAGGGTAGTGAATTTTATTTCATCTTTTTAAATCGAGGAGATCCTCTTCGTTCATTGGACCTGTCGCTCCTCTGTCTACAACGAAGCCGTCTCCACGTTTTGAGCGTTTCGTTTCCCGTGCCAATCGCCGCGCTCACGTTCCGCGCGTCCTGCAGGTTTCCCCCGTTCGCACCACAACTCTGTCGGTAGGGGGACAAAGCACAAGACTTAGAAACATCTGATGTCTACCAACTTGCTACACGCGTTTTCCTTTTGGCCTTTTCAAACTGTCTTGTCTTAAACGTTTTTGTTTTTTGTCTTTCCCGTACGAGTTTGTTCTGAAAGTCCGTTTTGATCAGTCTTAGTTTTTGGGTGGCTGTGTGCGTTGTGCCCCGTACGTGGAGTGAAATGCGGCTCTGTTCCTCGTTTTACTTTTTTTTTTTTTTTTGGTCGAGTCCCAGTGAACCCTCCTGTTCATGGATCTAGTTACCTCTCCTAAGTGCTTTTGCTCTTACTCCAAGGATGGCTTCAGCGCTCCTTCTCTCAGCCTTTCCCTCTCCAGCATATGAAAGTACTTTTGTATACTGGAGTAAAGTACCGTTTACGATAATCTACTGTAAGCGGTACTTGAGGCGGGAAAGGGGGGGAAAAAAATCAAATGTTGGGGATCCTTCCACCGTCCTCGATTCTCCTCTCCCTTAATTTTTTATTTTATTATACGCGGTTTTCAAGACGTTTTGTGCCAGAAACTGTTGGGTCAGTCGTTTTTGCAGTTCTGCCTCGGCTGTTTGGTTTTGTTTTTCTCATTAAAATCGGAAGCAGCTTTTCTTTCTTCTGTAAAGAGGCCAAGCATTCGTTTAGTTCAGTACCAAAGTCACTATTGTCCTACTTCTGTTCGTCTACACGGTTGCGTGTGTATATATGCGGTACGGAAACCGGTTCTGGTCTCGTCGTCTTTGGGGTCTCCTGTCATCGTTGTAGCCGAGGGGTTTGGTTCGTTCGGGTGTTCGAATTTGTGGCCTTTCATTCTGGGCGAGGGGAGGAGCGCTTGATGGTACACAGCGTGACGGGGAAAAAATGACAAAAAGCCGCAGAAAGTGGCTGTTAAGAAAATTTAAGATGTCAGGATAATGTGGGATCTAATTTAAATCGGAGCGGGGCTGACTCGGAGATGTTTTATATTATGCCTGGATTTGTTCGAGTTTTTTTTTTTCCTTCTTCCTCAGGATGTTTTGAGTTTGTGAAACATATTTTATTGGTGTGACATCTTTGCACTGCCTCATGTAATTTTTTTTTTTTTCCTGTTCGTTGCCTTGAATTATTGAATACATCGTGCTTTACCATCGTTCGCCTTGAGATTGCTCTTTTGTTCGTTGTACAAGAACCTCCTGGCTGCTTTTGTCGTCGAACAGTTTTCAGGGATTTCTCATTCCACGTAACGGCGCGTGTTAAGAAGCAGATCAGCAGAATTATTACACCTAAAGACTCACTGACCTCAATTTTACAAAGGAGCAAAGCCAGTCACAAAAAAAGAGAGAGAAAATCCATCCCGCTCTGATTTCTAGGACCTGTTGTTGTCTGTCCATCTCAGCTGAATGAACTAGACTGGAGTTTGTTTTTTCCCTTCTTTTTCTTGCCACACAGGAACCAAAGAAATGTCATCATTCCATCTAATTTCTTTTATACAGTCACACAAGATTGATTTCAGTTAGAGATGAATCAATCGGTGCGTCTCTACTTCAAATATTTTCTTTCATCTCACCTGATTAACGAGTTGATCGAAAAATGTCCTCAGATTTTTATTTTTTATTTTTTGAAAACCCTGTTTCTCCTCCTTGACGACTTAAAAAAAAAAAAAAAAAAAAGCCAGAACAAATCGTGTTATTAATAACAAAATGTTCACTGGCGTCTTTGCTTTCATCCTCCCCTCCACCCAGATTAGCTGAATGAATTGGACTCATTCACAGTGAGACGCGGCTGAAGAGCGGAGCGGCTCGCTCATCAGCCGTACGATCAGCCAGGTCTGCTGCCCGTCACGCGAGAGAATGAGATTGTTTTGCTCCATGCATCCCGTCATACTGTAGATACACGTGTTGGAGAAACGTCCGAGAAGGCGGCGGCGGCAGCAGCAGTTGGACTGACAAAATATTTGTAAGACCTCCGATCTTGTGACGCAGATGTGGCATATTTCAGGATGCAAGATGGGGGAAATTGCTGATTTATGCTGTATCTTTTTAATAAATGTGCTATTTTTATCAGAATTTGGCCTCAAACTGTTTTCATTTCATTTTGGTCTCCAGCGAGATTGAATGTGTTTTTGTGTCAGAGTACGGGGTACATGTTGCATCTCTTCTCGTTTGTCCAGGTGTTCCCCTCACCTGGTGTTTCCACCAGCAGCTCATGTCTGATCAAGGCGAACTGAACCCCATCTAGTTCTGATGCAGATGAAATGATGCCAAGAAACTATTCCAGTAATTTATTTTTAATAAAGTGAAACTTGGTGTGTTGATTTGTAATAGTTCTGACCAAATTGTGGCTGAAAACCCAAAATTCAGTTAAAAATTACCCTAAACAAATATTTAAATATTCAGTGAATATTTTCATAATAAGTAGGGCTATAAACATTCGGCTACTTCTTACTAAAAATGAAAAGGGGGAAAAGATCACATTAATTCTGCTGGTAATGTACTTTGTCATTTCCTTTTTTTTAAGTTCTCATTTTTGTTGCTGGGAATAGACTCAATAAAATAGATTAAATAAAACCCAAAAGGTTGTCCATCTTTTAAGAAAAAATAACTACTTAGTTTTATTTAAAATATTGTACGTTTAATTTATTGCTGAGCAAATGGGGAGGAGGAAAAATTCTCACCAAAATTATTCTGTGCTTTTATTTCTTGGAAAAACATGTCTGTCTGCGTATGGAGTCTCAAAAACCCTTGAATAGGCTTTCATTCAGAATCCCCCTCGAGCCTGCGGTTTTCTACCACACTTTTTCCTTCCACTAAACTTAAACAGCCTACGTCCTTATCAATTAGCCACTTTTATGGTTTACACAATAATTCTAACATATAAGTGTGTAATCAAGACTGTAATAGTCTCACTTTTTTTTGTCAAATAGAAGTCCTGAAATGAATCTGGTTTTCCAGTAATATTCTAACTTCTGGAGATGTAAGTGAACATATTAATGTTGGATCTTTTGTTTTTTCTTTTTTCTGCAGAATAAATAAATTTAGCCGAGTTTGTGAAGGTCGCAGCTCCTGTTCCCACGCTGGGTTTGTTCAGGTGTCCTCACCACGTTTTCCCACAAGTCTTAGCTAATATTTGAAATAAGCTGAACAATGTGGACTGATCCACATCTGGTAACCAAGGAGACCACACACCATTTTTACAGAATTTTTATTACCAACAAATGACAAAATAAACTTTTAGAACAAAATATTTACATAAAATACTTATATAATATTTAGCTTGCAAAACCAATATAAATTATAAAACTTGACATCAAAGTGCGTAATACTTTTAAAGTTTTGAGCTTTTCTGATGAATGAAATGCTTCCACACAGAAAAGTCCCGTCTTCATGTGTAAAACACAGCCATGAAGGGAGCGTCTGAGAGCTGAACACCCCCACTTTCACAGGGGAACCCCGATCCGGCCCGGCTGCAGCCCAGAACCAGGCCCACGTCCCGAGCCAAAATTATATCGTTCCTATCATGCCACGCTTCTCCATCAACGTCCTGCACAATTCCTAAAGACGTCTTTCCATCCTTGCTGGACAACAGTCTCCCCAGCTGAGCGTTTATCAAGCCGAGGCCTCCGTCGCCAGCCGCCTCCTGCAGGAGCCGGAGGAGGAACAGGAGGTCCACTCTCAGCTCCACTGCATCACCACGTGACGCTACGCTGTACCTGCAATGCAAAGAAACGTCACATCCGGGACCAGTTTGTTCCTATTCCTAAATGTGTGGAATCCTATCGAAAACAGGAAGAGTCATTTCTTTACCTCGTCGGTAAATTCCTCTTTGCCAGGAAGGGGATGACTGGGCTGATGTCGAGACGCCTCGGGTTGGAGAGCTGCAGATGAAGCTCGGCTCTGGAGGCCGTCGTCGCCAAGATCTCCCTGTTGAGGACGAACTCCACACCTGCAGCTGCAGGGGGAGGGAGCAGAGCATTCAGTCCAGGATTTCATTCCAAAGGAAAAGCGTGGTAGGAAAATGTGCAGCAGGAATGATCACAACGTTGAAAGGATTGTCAAAAACCCAAGCCACGAATTCCCACGATTTTCAGCTTCTGATCCACAAAAGTAACAGCGGAAGAAACTCATGACCCAATAAATATTTCTATCAACTTCATCCATCGGTCGTCTCTGAAGTGAAATGTTTATTTTGAACAAATAAAAGGTCTAAGAATCCAAATAGATTTCACATTATGCATATTTACGCATCAAATTTTTACTCGTCACAATTTCTATTCTTTCCAAATTATATCTATTCAATTGATTTACTATCTTTCTAATTATGTTAATTAAGCAGAGGGAAAATGACCACACCCTCACCCTGTGTTGATGTTTTAACATCCTTTGTTAATCTCTACTGGACACCTGAACATTAGACCCGGCTAGGATCCCTCTGTATGCCGATGACATAGTCGTCTTCTCAGCTGCCGTAATCAGGGCCTCAACATCCAGAGCACCGCTTCCCTTTTGGTCTTACTCAAAACCAACTCGTGGCATTTATGAGCTCACCATTGTTCGGTCTGCGCCTTTCTCACATGTGGTTGCTACGCATCATTTCCTCTTTCGCAACGCCTCTCTGGTGGCTTGTCTTGCTTTTAAGCTTGGTATAAAATGATGCGTTACATTTTTGCACAACCCCCCCCAAACTCTTAACTGTAACACTGTGGTTCTCAGCTAGACCTAAAAATGACCACATTTGCATTTCAAATGTTAGGATTGAAAACTGGGTCAGACCTTACAGTGGCACTAGCCCAGGGCTCCAAGGTTTGGGGGGTGGAGGCCCAAAGATTTAGGATCCTTTTGTAATGAACACATGTCTTACAAACACTCTAAAACCTGATATACAACTCAAAGGCTCATATGAAATGTGGAGTTTTAGTATTGCTGCATTTTTATTAATGTAGGACATGCAAATCAGATGTACTTTGGAGTGTGTGTACTCCATAAAATAAGCAATAAAATAACTAAATTCCTGTTTCAGTCAGTCTTGACTAAGTCCTTCATTGCAGTTACAGACTACAGGAAGTACAGTTTGTGTTGTTGTGTTTCATGTATTTTTAAGCTTCCTAAATGTCTCTTACTCTCGGCCTGAAACCAGGTTCACAAATTTGGGTCAAAAATGAGGAAAACTGCAGTGTTTCTAAATCACATGTAATAAAACATGAGCTAACAAATTAAATCAGGGTTGTTTTAGGGTAGTCCGGAAAAAACATTTTTTTGAACTATTGCTACTCAATGGACCTAAATTTGAAGTTCTGTCAAAAAAAAAAATTACAAACTTTAGTGGAGGCACCCCATCGTTACCATTTCTTCTTTCTTTTTTTTTTTTTTTAAATGTAGCCTTAAATAAAATCTCCGGACAGGACTGCACAGCGCAGCAGCTTCCTGGCAGGAGGAAGGTCCAGCGGAGCTTGTATGTTCTCCCTGTGCATGCTTGGGTTCTCTCCGGGTACTCCGTCAACGGGCCAAAAATCAAAACCAGATTAACTTGTCTCTCTAAATTGTTTTTGTCCAACTATAAGCAAGAACCGTTAGTATTTATAAGGTCGATGACCGGGTTTCCTCACCTCCTCTCAGTCTGCCTTGAATCCCCTTGATAGTCCTGCAGCCCACTCCCTCCTGACAGCAGCGGTAAACCCGCCGGATGAAGCTGAAAAGCGACTTCCCGGGAAAAACCAAACCTCGCGACGGTCCGGGGGGAAAGGGCCGCACGCGCAGCTGCAGCACGGTGCTTCCGCGCTCGGGAGCTGGGAGCCGCCTGTTCTCCAGCCAGGCGGCTCCCAGCTCCGCGCAGCGCTCCCCGTGCGCCTCGGCGGCCACCCCGCGCCTCCACCGCCTCACCCCGGCCGTGCGTAAAATCTCTCCAAATGGTCCATGTCGGGCTCGGGGAGACTGTAACAGAAACCCGGACGAGTCCACCGCGCGACCTAAAGCTCCGGCATCGCTTGTGAGTAAGATGATGACAGGAACAATCCACATGCAGCTCGAAGCAGCCATGATGACACTCTAAACTCTCTGCGCTTTTCCTTTTTTGAACCGTGTCTATATACCCCACTGACAATGGACGCAGCTCGTTACTTAGAATTTGAATCCCGACCCTCCTCACGGTGCCTGCCCCTCTCTCGCTCTCTCTCTTTGTCCCTGCGTCTTAACTACTCATTTGACCCCCACTGCTTTCTTCTAATGCGCCTGCATAATGAGGCGCCCCAAAGCGCGCCGACCGGGTCCATTCAAATTCAGCCAATCAGCTAATGACCCTAATCAGTCCACGATTGGAGCAGGCTTGTTTACGGCACATTAAAACACTGACCCATGCAGCACTGGGACTGAGAGCAGAAAATAAAAAAGTAAAGTCACACATCAGTGTTTGGTTATTACACATGCCGCTTTTTTTTAAATTTTTTTTAATAGAATCCTTTGGGAAAATAAACGAGGAGGGGGAAAAAATGGGGGTAAAATTTGAGGGTCACATGCCAGTCCCTGCAGCTTTCAACGTGAGGAGACAAAAGCTCCTCACACAAAGCCTGAAGTCTGTGCCATTCACTGCAACTCCTCCAGGGGATTGACAGATCACAGTACATCACTTAAATAAATAAAAAAAACAACGGCGAGAAGATCTGGGAAATATTTGCTGTTTTTATTATCAATAAGCACAAATGTGTGATATTCGTTAAAGCAACATCATTCAGTCAAGGCTACTGTTGCTTTTTATCTTGTGAGAAGAAAAAGAAAATACAGGATCAACATTATTTGCTGCAAAACAGAAAGTATTACCAGCATAAGAACGGAGCGTGTGTACAGTGTGTAAACAGATTCTGTAAGAGCTTACGTATACTACGCCCACATATTACAGTAAAACGATGTATAAATTACCCAAACTGAGACTAAACGCCAATGGCGACTTGCAAAAGTATTCACACCTCTTGACTTTTCTTACATTTCGTCGCAATGAACCGACAGACGTTTACAAAGTAGGAGGAACATGATTATTTTAACAAAAATCTGGAATTTATTTGCTCTAGGTCTTAAGGGGAATGTCTCCTCCAACTTTGTACATCTTAAGACTGAACATTTTGGAATGTCTTCTTGTTCAGACTTTGACTAGGCCATTTTAAAACCTGACTATGCTTTGATCATAGCATTATAGATTGCTATGTGAAAAAAAAGAAAAAGGAACTGTTAGCTTTCCTGTTTAAATATTTAAGGTAGTAATAACGTTTCAAAACAAACCACGTCTTACCGTAGAATAGTCAGTGTGTTTGGGTGACGGTCAGCAGCAACGAAAGAATAATTTTTATCAAGTTCAGAAGCCTGATCAAAATCCTTAAGCGGGTTCTTTTTCAATTTATTTGTTTGTTAAACGGAGTTCTGAATCCTGCCGTCCGTTCACAGCAGGTTGACCCCGTGTTTGAGGAGTCTGTGCCGGGCCTTGCTGGGCAGCGAGAAGGCGCTGTCCTGCTGGTTGGGAATGCCCGAGTTCCTCATGGACCCGCCGTGCTGCTGGAAGTAGGTCTCCTGCGCCACGCTGCGGGTGCCGAACACAGCTGTGCCAGCGCTCCTGTGGTGACGATGAGCACAAGAACCAATAAAACCCTCAGCATACGGAGGAAAAGCAACTGCTTGCAACTTTAAATGTAAGGGGGAAGTATTATGCATTTTCCAGGCACATAAGTCCCATTTTATAGCACAATTAAGCAGTTATGTTACCTCAGTTGTGATATAAAAAATGGTCTATATATCAAATATGACTTAAAAGAAATTTTACTTTGTAATTCAGCATCTTGAAATTGGGCCTCTGTCTCTTTAAAAACTCCTGCTCTTTCTGAAACCCCGCCTTCAGGAGGTTATCACAAGTTCCTCTGTTAACCCTTTAACAAAGCTTCTACCAGCGTTTCACTAACTAGTAGCTCCTATACTGAGCTCAGCAGTTGGCTTTTCACCAGGTGTTGCTAATTGTTGCTGGCTAGTCTGAAGGAGCTGAATGGGGGAGTGTGCTGTGAGGCGGCAGCTTGGAAACTGCAGCTCTGAGGAGGAGCTGCGCCTCGAAGGTAGCACTAGGCCCACCCAGGCGCTTTACACAGCTGAATGGTTGCCGTGGAGATTAAAAGATTTCACCAATATGCATTACTGAATCAAAGCAACACTCCAGCAGATGAACGAAGAACATTATAACACAATGTAAAGCTCAAGAAAAGTCTATTTCACATGATACTCCCCCATTAAGAAAAGGCTTTAAAAAAAATGTACATCATGAATGTTAAACATGGAGAACCTGACAAAAAAAAAAAAAAACTCCCCTCCCCCGACCTCAACTGTGCTGACCTGATAATAGCCTCCTGCAGAGTCTCAGTGTCAAAGAAATGCGAGTGGAGAAGCGATGTGGCTTGGACAAAGGGATGCTCCGGGGCTCCCCCTGGTCGGCCAGACACGTTGGCTGCAGAGACACACAATGACAGGACCATTAACCCGGCCTGAGCATGTCTGCTGCACAAAGGAATGCTGATCACAGTTTTACTAATTAGCTCATTCAAAGACAAGAGGCCCTCCTCAGATCCCGGATTGTGCTTGCTCTGGCAGAAAAAGCTCAAACCGGGAAGATGGGAGCGCGAGTCTTACTTGTCAGAGTGCTCTGGACGGAGTCGTAATGGGCGAATAAGTAAGGCCCCGCAGCACCTGGGGCCGCTGGAGATATGGCCCTGAGGTGGGCCTCCAGTCCGTTGAGCGAAGCCAGGCTGCTGTGGTTCTGGACACGGGCCACAAAGACAGGGTCAGCGTAATGTCAGGAAAAGCTTGAGAATGGCGTCTACGTATAGAAGTCGTTTTCCTCACCACTTCCTCCATGGAGGCAGAGTCATCCATGAAACGAGGCTCCACCAGCAGAGCCAGCACCAGGCTGTTGACCCGGTGCACATACAGCGCCATGGGAACCAGAGGACTCTCCTCCAGGCTGTCAAAAGAGCAGGAACCAGAAGGAGGATGCCTCGTCTCCGCCTTGTGACCTCTGGGCTTCCTGCAGCAGACTCCGCCCTCTCCCGCTGCCGTCTTTTCGTCACGAAACGCCGCGTTCCCGCAATCGTTCGTCTCTCTGGGAGCACCTCTGTTAAGATGGAGGGATTCCTTGACCGCCGAGCCATCTCCTTCGCTGGGCATCTGGCTAACGCCACCTCCGCCGCTGAGAAGGCTGTGATAGTGCGACTCGTCCGATGTTCCTCCCTCCGCTTGATGAGCGTTCCCTCCATAAGAAAAACGGCGGATCGGTGACGGAGGAGACGGGTTGGGGGAATCCGCAGAAGAACCCTGTGACGGAGCCGGACTAAACACGGAATCTTCGGAGCCTGACGTGTGCGGGCTGAAGGACGCCCTTTGAGGGGACTGACAGGATGCTAGACGAGACGGCGGCGATTCTGAGGACGTGATGTCCGATAAAGTTCTGGAAAGCCTGGTCTTCTTTGGGGGAGCGTCTTTCTCCGGAGCAGAGTGGGAACTGGAGGGAAGAAAACCGAACCGTCAAAACTCTCTTTTTAAGACGTTTGACTAAATCAAATGTGTTCTGTCGAGTGGAGGTGAGGTATGAGCGATATGTGTCGCGTCACAGACTGGGCCAGACTTTATAAAGGGCTTATGGGGCAGTAGCCCAGGGCAACAATTTTCTTGGAGAGACCAGTTTTTTTTATATGTATGTATATTGGTCCATATCAGGTGAGCTATAACAATAATTTTAGATTTTTATGAATATAAAAGTCATTTTTTGGGGGGGGAACAACATGGAGCTATTCTCTAAGGCAATGGTGTCAAACTCCAGTCCTCAAGGGCCACTATCCTGCAGTTTTTAGATGTGCCACAGGTACAAAACACTGGAATGAAATGGCTTAATTACCTCCTCCTTGTGTAGATCAGTTCTCCAGAGCCTTGCTAATGACCTAATTATTCTATTCAGGTGTGGTGCAGCAGAGGCACATCTAAAAGTTGCAGGGCACCAGCCCTCCAGGACTGGAGTTTGACACCTATTGTACAGGTGTTGTATTAATCCTACCATCATCAGTTCAAAACTAATTAGATCTAGATCAAAACTAAAATCTTTTGTTTGAATCTGAATTTGAGTAGGAATCTTAAAGTACACTGACAGGGCAGAAATGGATAATCTCTAAACTGAGATTCTTGCAAACATGTCATGAGACAAGAAAGGAAAACACTACCTGGATATTTTGTCGACAGGAGCAGATTGCAGGTCCTGAAGCTCAGATGGCGTCAGGAACACAGCAGTGGAGCTAACCGACCCGCCGCCTGATGTCGGCGTGCTCGTTCCACTCGACCCCTGTGTCTTCGTAAAAAAAGTAAGTAACAGTAGCTTGATTTCTTACTATTATGATAATTTGGTTTTCAACTGAACTCTTTTGTCAATATTAATATAACCACAGATAAAATGAGCAGTTGTTGAGAGGCTAAAAGCTACTAAGCTAGCTCTTTAGCCTAGCTTAGCTAGACACATGGTATGCTAGCGGATTAAATCTTCAATAATTACAGAAAAAATGTCTACAATTTTTATGTTTTGCTCTTTTATAAATAAAAACTGCAAACTGTAAAGAGATTTTTAGTTTCAACATCATCAACTAAATTCAGTTTTAATGTTTTAAATTATTTTTTAAAGATCTGGCAAAACCAAGATAATTCTTTAGACCTTCAAATGAACCCAAAATCAGCAAAAAAATATGTCTGTCTGTTCAAATCTTATTAGTACATTATTGTCACAACATATTAAAAAAAATTTAACTTTAGTTATGGCAAAGTACTAAACCTCCAGCCGGGTTTAATACTAAACCAGCTTCCATGACAGAGCAAAAATATACAAAGGACAGAAATAAAGATGGGTTAGTTACTAGTATTAAGATACCAAAATGTTTTACAGTTATTTTCTGAAACTTACAGACAAAGTACCAGAGTAACAAGAGAATAAAATATTGGAGAAATACCCTGCAACCACATGTTGTTAAGATATCAGATAAATATACAATGTTACTAAAATTTAAATAGTAAATGTATGTTATAAATCTGTTATAGGAATAATAGTTGCTTTCTCGTGGTTGATTTACTGTCAGAATCTGAAACTGTTTGACGCCAACACAGCAGAAAGCATTACGGAAAACAAGTCTAGCACTTTGCCTTCCATCCACTTGTCCCTAAGGGGCTGCCATCAAATCAACAGAGCCAAACAGCCGCATTACTGCAAAGCAAAACATGAAATATTGATTTTAAGATTGACTACCAAAAACCATGATCATCTACGCCCTCACACTTCTAACGTCCGCTAAATAGGCAACAATTATTTTTCTTTCAACTTTTACAGTGAAAGTGAAACATTTCACACTGTGGATAGAAATAGCTTAGAAATAGCTATTGTACACGTTCTGTTGTGAGAAACACTGTGAAACATTTTTGACGTATACTAATCGTCAAGGTGTTAGAAAAACCTTTTAGGAGAGAGCCTGGAATATTACAATGTAATAAGACACAAAAGTCAAAGATCTGGTCATTTAAATTCAGATTTGTTTTGGCCACATGAAGAAAAACAAGACTGATAGATTACAGAGGAAGAAACTGCTGTTAAGCATTATGGTAGAACATTGAAATATTATGGTTTTGGATTGCTCCAGTAACCTTCAGTGGACCATAAATTTCATATCTTAAGAGATGAATGAGGGAAGTAATTTGTAAAAAAATAATAATAATCTGAGTTGAATATTTGTCCCCATCTGATTTAAGTCCTACCTATATATTTTGGTTTTTTGCCAAGGCTCTCCAAAATGTACATGTACAACTGTTATAATACTGTATTTAGTGGCGCTTGATTACGCCAACTTTAAAACACAATATTTCCTACCTTAGTGTAGGTTTCACTCTCATGAACCATGACCTTTATTGTTAGCTGTGGAGGCATCTGTGTGCTGACAACTCTTGAAGAGATAAATGAAAAGTTAGATATATGTAAAAAAAAAAAAAAATAAAAAAAAAAGACAGCAAATAAGAGGTTTGCCCTCTTAAAACATCAGCTCACCTCCCTCTAAAAAGAACACAGCCTGCTAACACCAGGGGGCAGCGCTGGCACGCCTGGAGAATGAGGGCAGCTTTGAGGAGAAGAAGTGGGTCAACCTGAGAAGAAGCGAAAATAGTTAAATTTCAGGCCCTGCAGGAAGAAAACTGCCAGTTTTCAGTTTTTTAAACAGAGTATGGTATGGAAAATGGCCTGGTATTTTCTTGTCTAAGAGTCCGTTGTGTGTCTGTTTCCAGAAACACAAAACTGACAGAGACGCCACAGAAGACTTGAATATGGCTCTATAAAGTATTGACCCAGATGGGGGCTAAATACAAACTGAATGATTTGTGCAAAAGGAGCCACAACTAGTTGTTCAATGTAAAGAAATGAACATGTTTTTCAGAAGAATGATATTTCTGTTTAAAATACTCTTTTTTTTTTTATTTTTATTGATCACATACAGCAGAGGAGCAGAGCAAACATTTTAATTTTGAGCCATATCAAAACCGGATGCTCTTAAAGGGCCAGTTGGGCCAGAATATATTAATAAAACCAATAAACAGTTGCTTGTTTTAGTGGGTTTTTTGCAATCAAAATTGTAGATTTTGTGGTGCCAATTTAGATATGTTTGTAAGAATTTTTTATGATATTTGTGCTAATGTAGAAATGTAACGTCTTATTACTCGCCATATCAATTATGGATTATAACTTGACATCAAGTAAGGCTGAGGCAGCAGTCACTTAAACTCAATGTTTTTGACTAAATTTTGAGAAAATTTGCAATAAAAATCAGGGGGAAAAAATGTGGAGATTTGTTTATTTTGTGTGAATTTTGCAGATTTGTGAAAAACCGGAAGGACTTATTGATTTAATTTGGAGTCTAGAGGGCCACACAAAAAGCTACGGCGGGCCAGATTCGGCCCCCGGGACTTGAGTCTGACGCATGTGACATATAGCATTCTAATAGTTTAAGACACAGAATTTGTTTTCACTACCCTCAAGTCACATTCATCAAAATGGCAAGAAAGAAAATCATTTACTTAATGTGTAATGAATCCACATAATCTATGACTTTTTCTGAAATGAGTCAAAACAATTTAACTATGTCACCGTATTAAAATGTGGCTTGTAAATTGCTTAAACTCAAATTCAGTGCTTATGGAGACTTGCAGATTGTGGTTTTGGTTTTCAGCGCTGTCTCATGGAAACCTCTTTCTTTTTTTTGTATTACTAAGAATTATTAAATCATTAAAGTTTGTTATGGGAAATGTGAAGGATTTTTCATTCAATAGAAAATCTAGATGATTTTCAAGTCACTGCATTAACAAGCATCAAGATGTAAGCAAGGTAAACAGGCAAGATGGAGACATTTGCACAGTTTATTGAGACACGCCGAGCACAACACCACAGGTCCGTTTCACAGAGTCACATCCTGTCTCATCATCAGCGGTGCAAGATAAGAAACAAGCAGCCGAAAGCAGCCGAAAGCAGCCGAAAGCAGCCGAAAGCAGCCGAAAGCAGCCGAAAGCAGCCGAAAGCAGCCGAAAGCAGCCGAAAGCAGAACTCTGGCGATGTTTGCTTACGTTTGTCAGGTCTAAGGTCCTCACGCTTTGTAAGATGTAGTGCAACTCGGACGGTCCGGACAGAACGTGGGAAAGGTACCGCGCCCACTCAGCGGCCAGAGTTTCCTTACTGTGGAGCTGCAGAGAAAACCAACTTCACTTTACAGAATGCAGGGGGAGGAAACAGATTTGTGCTAGAAACCAGCAATCAGGTCCGAAATCTGAGTGTAGTGACGAATTCAGACTCAAACCTTCAGAGACGCGTAAAGACGGATACAAAGTCGGCCTTCTATCACCTGATGAACATTTCCAGGATTAAAGAACTAATGTCCCAGCAAGACCTGGAGGTCTCACCTGTTCCGTTCATTTTCCCCATAGGACACATAAACATTTTTAAAGTGTACAGCAGGATTTGTTTTAATGCAGTTAATCAATGGGAAAACACACATTTTTCACAGATGAGAGTCAAGGAGAAATTTTCTGATTCAAACATCTGGCTGATATCTCTTATTTATTCTTCCAAACATAAGCACACCCTTAACTTTTACATTTTTTTTTTAGATATTTAGTTTGTTGCAATGCTTCCTAAAGAATCAAATATGGCGGCGTTACACGGGCCTCACCTGATAGCTCTGGCGAACAGAGCCGTTGTAGAAACAGAAGAGGTTGATGAGATGATCCAGGAGCTCACAGACACTGACAGTAGGGACTTCCATGGAGCAACCAAGAGCCTTAGAGAGAACACACACACACACACGCGCAAAAACAAAACATACATGGTTGAAAAGAAATGGAAAAAAAACAACAACTGTAGATTACGTTGCAGCCTTTGGAGAGCTCTTACCCAGAAGAAGTCATCCTTCATGCGGATGGCGAACTTGCAGCGACGCAGCCTCAGGACGCGTACAGCGGAGGAGGAAAGCTCAGAGACACAGCGGCCCACTCCTGCTAGCTGACCACACAGCAGGTCCTGCTTGTCCATAGGAGTCTGAGATGACACAAGGGACAAAAGCCTTTAGAAAGGGATGTGATCATTTGTCACAGTGTCTGCGCATCCTTAAAAAGTCTGAAAATTCATCCAAAATGAAGGCCTTAAGACGTCTTAAAGTGAGTTGGCCTTAAATACATTTATTTACTCATATTGTGTAGTTTTTTTGTTTTGTTTTTCATGAGACTTTTGTGTCAGGCAAAAGTTTGAGTCGCACACAGGGATCTTCATAGCGTCCTGTGGTTGAAACTACCGCCCACAACCTGCTAATGTACCCTAGGTAGCTTTTTGCGTCTGGTGGAAAAGTTTGTCGCCATTTGGCTGGATGATGTCCGTCTTGCCACCCCCTACTAGCCTGGGTGCATTTCTATAGAGAGAAAAAAGACTTTCACGTTATTGGCACTATGAGGTTAAGGCTATAGAGAACCATGAGAAGCACAAAGTCACTGCCAAGAGCTACAAACAGACCCCAGAAATTTTTATGTTTTATAGTTTTTCCGTCTTAAAATTTATTCAAGGTGGCATTTAAAAAAAAAAAAAAAAAAAAAGTCTTCAATTTGACTTGATGAAACCTCCGGATACCCTGTTTGTATTTTAACAGGGTATCTGCTGAGCTTGACACACCTCCTCGGGGTAGAAGTAGCAGATGCCATCCCTGGTGGGGTCACCCTCTCCTCTGACCTTAGATCCGTCATAGAGGAAGAAGTACCTGCACCTGCAACACCAGCAAACAGTCCTTTCAAGGTGGCGGAGGGGACTCAGAGAAAAGCAAGCTGTTGCTCTGAAGCCAGGAAGTTACAGCAGAAATGATGAATGTGTAGGACAGGTTGGTTTTACAGATTAAATGGATCTGGAAAGGGACCGACCAGATCTTACCTCCTTGTGTCTGGCGGCTTGAGCTCAGCCATTAGTTTTCCTCAGTGGTCGCCCATGAGTTTCCTTCCTCCTGCAGGCTGAAGATGCCCTTTGACAGAAACTGTAGCGGCGAGTCCGATGCGTAGAGTCGCTCCCGCCGTTTGCGCAAACAAAACCAGAAAAAGGGAAGAGCGGGCAGTTTTCTCGACTTTAAATGTCACTTAGCGACTCTTTCTGTAAACGTAAACTAACTTGTGAAGTCAGAGCCACTTGAGGAATGCAGGGCAGTCACGCAGTGGGAGTCATGTGAAAGTATGGGAAGCACGGAAGGACAAACTTATGCGGAATTCAGACGGCGTTTTAAGCAGAGATGATTCTCATTGTAGCTTGATTTTGAACAGTTTGACATGTAAATAATATCCTGAACTGCTCCTATATTAGTTGATTTGTTGTGTATAAATTACTCAGTCATTACTGTAGAGAGACTCTAGAAGTTGATATTTACACATTTAAAGACAAAAGGAATTGTCATTAATGCTAATGCTAATTGCCCTTAGCATTAGCACTGCTGCTAAGCTAATTACAAACAAACTTTTTTTAACCTACAAGTCTTGTGGCAGTTTTTAACTTCTAGGTGTTAGAAAAATTATTGTACATTCATTTTAAAACATAATATTCCAATTTATAAATATGTTTTAATTGGCAACTGTTTGATGAAAAATGATTTTGGAAGCAGAAAAGCACCAAAAAATGAGTGAAAATTATGACATCAATCTTATTAAGCGTGAAGTACGTTTCTGAAAAGTAAATCGCAATGCCTGATATTTAGCCTGTGAATGCTGGGAAGCTGTTCGGGTCAATGCTGGACTGAAAAGAGCAACAAAAATACACCTTTTGTTTAGAAGAAAACCCGTAAAAATGTGACTGAGTGAAATCACGACTATCATGTCACTGTTAGCAGTTTTATTTTTATTTGAGTAAATAAGCAGCATCCTCTGAGCGGTCATTTAAAACCCTTCAGATCCTGTTTTCAGCGCTCGATTAAAAAGCCTGGATGAGCCGCCATGGCATGACCGCGCGCAGCCTGTGGATCTGTGGAGCCAACGGCTGCCTGAAAGAGCGGCCGCGTTGCTAGGAGATGCTCCGAAAACCAAACGGCTGGACAGACTTCGATGTTCTGACTCCAATCTCTGTATTTTCTCCGCACCCCGGGTTTCATGCGGCCTCTGAGGGTTTGAAATCGGAGCGGTCCTCGCTGCGGATCCACTGGACAATGGCCAGGCCTAAACACACCTGATTTTGTAGAATAATCTGATGGCTAAGAACCCTTCATATATTCACAACAGGAGACAGATTTTTATGACAAACTAGTGTTTTAGTAACTGCATACAAAAATCATGACATAAAAAAAAGGAGAAATAAATACAAATGTACATACAGCAGTTTAGGAACGCACTTTTTTTTTTTTAAATGTTACATGACTGGATGCATGTTTGAAGAATTCCAGTGTTACTGAATATGATTGCATAAAAATGAAAGAATTAAACATTAAAATACAGTAGAAAGACAATGTTTAAAAAAGACTAAAGTAAACCCGAATGTCTCACTTTTTACATAATTCTAGATATTAGTGAGGTCACTACAACATGTCCACACTGCACAAGAAATTAAAATAAAACAGGTCAAGTAATCTGAGGACATGCTTTGCAAACTGCAACCAAATAGTAAATGTATTTCATAACTTATTTTTGGCCTATAATATTGTTTCCGAAAATTTCAAAACAGTAAGAAAAAATTCTAATGTTTACAACGAAATGTTTTGTGCTGTGGTTAGCGTTTCCTATTACCCAACTGAACAGTCAGATGTCATAAATATTAATGAAGTCATTGAAAAAGTGCAGCATTGGGAAGGTGGGAGTTTGATCAACTCTATAAAAACACTCAGAAATGATCTCCAACTTACAGCAGAACTATATTCTATAAATATTAAAAACAATTTGCCAGGACTCTGAGACAACACTATTAAATATGTCAGAGTGTGGCATCTTCTGTGACTCTAAAAGCCTACTCTAGCTCTGATTGGGTCATTAATGACACTACTCCCTTTATTGTAGCTACACTACAGTACCATAAATACAGTAAAACCTAAAGCAGGCTTCCAAATGCACAATATTCCTATAAACCTGTCTACTTAACTACAGATATGGCAGCTCACTTCTACAGTTCAGTTATTGTTCAGAACGATTATACCTGCAAGTACATTTCAGTAACGTAGAGTTCAATGTTTTACCAGTTCAATTTGAAAAGCGACACTCAAACAGAGGGATATATTTCAAGCGTTTGTTTTTGTTACTTTTAATGATCATGGCATACAGATAATGAAATACTCTCAGTTTCTGAATAAATTAGAATATTACTTAGGAATTATAAGTAAAACGTTGCAAGCTGGCTGTTCGGATAGCAATGTTCATGCAAATTAATGGAAAATTGAGTGGAAAGAAAACATGATGTATAAAATATAGCAAATGTAGGGGGAAGGGAGGATTCCCAAGGTGTCGGAGTTTAAAACAGAGCCAGAAGATATGTCATAAGTGTCTTATGTCAGCTAAAGACAGAAATGACTGGACTGTGGCCCAATGGTTCAACCTCTTTGATTTGTTTTAAGATAAAACTCAAAACTGAATTATGGTTTAAAATTAGCTATAAACCATAATCAATAAAACAAACAGAAATGAATACTTGATATATTTCCCTCTGTTAATAGCAAATCTGGAAAATATGTGGTTTCATCTTTTGAAGCTTATTTACTGAAATGAATACATTTTTCAATTAGATTCTAATTCGTTGAGATTCAAGGAAGATGCTGAAGATCATATAGCTAATAAGTAAAACTTCACTGGCATTTAACCTTGACTGTTAACTGTGGTGTCAAGCCGAGGTTTTGCTTTGTCTTAGTAGAACAGTGATCATCTTTAAATGACTAAAAAAAAAATAAAAAGAATTTTAATACCTGTTAAATTCACCATTTAAACACTATAAAAATGTGAAATTGAGCTTATTGTATGTAAACTTGACCTCAATTGTGAAGGTTTTTGAGATCCACATTCTCTATGAGAACTAGAGATATTGGACGCCACCTGCTGGCCAAAATCAGCAGCTGAGATTGCTCATGCTTCGACTTGGACGAGACTGAATCACAATAACATAGTAAATCTGTTATAGTGCTAAAGTTCTGTTTCTCACAATCACATCAGCTGTTTATCCAGCAGCAGGATTTCCTTTTCCAGCTTCTTCATCTTCAGCGCTCTGTAGGCCATTTCCTGGTCCCGATTCTCCATCTCCTTTTTGAGGTAACAGCAGTAAAGGAACCTTAGGTCATCAGTCTGCTTCTGAAAACACAAAAGAAGAGCTACGTAGAGAAGATTGTTCTCAAGAGTAGCACCACTTCAACATATTTTCACTCAAGTAAAAGTAGCCGTCCAAGAAATTACGCAAGTAAGAGTAAAAATGTATTTGGTAAAATGTCTACTCAAGTAATGAGTAACTAATCAAATTATCAATCATTTAATATTTTTAAAAAATACATCATCAGATGGAGAAAAATATAGATATAAGTGGAAATGTTGGTATTTTAAGGTCCAAAATGAAAATATTTCATTTTAGTAATGAAAGAAACAACAAAATGAGGCAAAATAATTTTTTATCACAAATCAGTTTCTTTCACTATATAACTTTTGAAATTTTAACAAAAACTTCAGGAGTGTATCTGTGTCTGGTGAATTTTTGGTTAAAACACGTTTGTCTTTCATTCAGTGAAGTAACTAAGTCACTGGTGGGTAGAGCATCCAGAAAGTTTACTCTAGTAAGAGTAGCGATACCTCATAATGCAATTACTCAAAGAAAAGTAAAACGTACAGCGTAGTATATTCTATCAAAAAAAGGTAACTCAAGTAAATGTAATTGAGGAAATGTACCTCTGAATATAGGTCTCCTAAACAGCACATGTATAATTGTTATGTTTCTTTTCACTTATTTAATCTGTGGCGCTGAATCCTGACTCTCACCTCAGCACGTCTGGTCCTGCTTGTAGCCCCTGCTGGGCTGCCGACCTCCTGAAAACTGCTGTTCTGCACATCCTTCGTTAAAAGAAAACACAAAACGTCAGTGTGAAAAGAAAACTTGGACAAATTGGTCAATGAAGCAGGTGTAGAGGTGTCTACCCCGACAAAATGAGCCTCGCTGATGTCCGTCTCATCGCCGCTCAGGCTCTCTGGTTCCGTCTTTGTGACGGGCAGGAGGAGGACCGGATGGCCTGACATTTTCGTCACGTTGACAACGTTAAAGTTGGTCGCCTCCAAATGCAGCAACAGGGTTTAAAGAGACTTGACTTAAACTTACCACTCATAAAGGAGCTGTCGGATCCGCCGATGGGGCCGATGCAGGCACCTCCGGGTAGGACCTCCACCCTCATGGTGTTTTCTCTGCTGTGCAGCCCGTCCTCCTCTGCTGAGGTCAGAGAGGGGCTTCCCGACCCTCCCTCGGTCCTCAGCACCTCGGCCCTTTTTCTTTTTGCTGTGCAAGTGCCAATTTAAGAGCAAACATTTGAGCACAGGCTTATGTAATGGAATAAATTTACAAGTCAGTCGCTAAGCAAGCTCTGACAATTAGTGCAAACAAGTATCAGGAAGAAGGGCGTCTAATAGTTGGGTCTGTTGTTTCCCAAGAGTACCTGTTTGGATGATGTTCTTGTGTTTGACTTTCACTTGCTGCCATGTTCTTTTGTAGCCACTGTCTGAAACCCTGAGTCAGAAAAAACAACAACTATTACTTCATGTGCTGTTTAGATATTGAAACTATATCAGGGTTTCCCCCAGTGTATTATAAGCCTGGCGGGCCACCAGGCTTTACTTGTGCTCCCCCCCAGGCTAAGCATTAAGGTTTTTTTTTATGTTTGCATTTTTAAGACTTTATAGCTGGTGTTCAGATATTAATCTTCCAATAACATATGATTATCAAGAGATATTTTCAAATTTCCTGTCAATTTTCAAAAAAATTAACTCAAAAACACAATAGGCCGCTGGATGAATGACTGCCGAACGCCCAACCACCAGACTTAGCAAGTTTTCTGGGGGAAACCTTGTATATGTTACTATAGAAAATAAAAGCATTGCCACCCCTTGAAATTTTTGACATTTTGTCGCATTACATCGACAAATAGTGTCCAAAGTTAGTCCTCAAAGGTTCTGTTCCTGTATAACACACCTGAATTAAATGATGGTTCATTAGCCATGCTCACCCCACCCTACTAGTGTTGGTCTACCACAGTAGACCAACAAAAGACGCACAAAATCCTGAAATTCTTTGTAAATAAATTTAGGTAAAGTGCCTTAATCAGTTGTATTTGCCCCCCTCTACATGGGCTTCCTGAAATAAAATCTGGTGTAACCAACATATGGCCATATAAACTAAAAGCACAGACAAAAAAATGAGTCAAAGAAGCAATTAAGAGGCCCATTGTAACTCTGGAGGAACTGCAGAGAGCAATTCCTCAGGTGGGAGAATCTGTGGAACGACATCTACAAGTTGTGCATTCAATTATTCTGTTTTTAGGAAAGAAACTGTTGAAGGAAAGTCACAAGAAATCTTATTAGCCACAAGCTGGTGCAAAATAAAAATGAGGACATGAAATCTGCCCAAAAACATGCAGGTGTTTGTGACTGTAATGTGACAAAATAGGTTAGAGATCAAGAGGCGACGCATAGAGTGGAGGCAGAATGAAAGAGCAGAACGTTTGCAGGATATTTTCAAATTAGGACAAGAAGTGCATTTGATGCTCTTACGCATTTATTTTGTCAGCAATCCTCTGCCAGGCTTCCTCCCTCAGCTTGGAGGCGCTGGTTGTGTTGGATTTGGCTGTGAGGATCTCTCGCTCTTCTTCATACAACTTCAAAATAAGTTCTTGCTCCTTGGAGCTGAAGAAATGAGCCCTCTCCTGCTTTTTACTCATCTGGTAATCTGTGATCATAAAAAAATAAATGAATAAGTGAATGCACTATTTATTTTTTTTAAACAGATGTATATTTGCTGTCTAAAACTCCTGCTTCCTCACCTCTGTCTGCGTTCATCATCATCATCATCATTGTGATCCAGGTCTCGACGTGCGACTGCTCTCCCCTGTGCGGCGGAGCGAGCGCGCGCACTTATCCGAGATGTTTCAATGCTAGATTTAGTAATCAAATCGTAATCCGCTGCAGAAAACCCGCTGCGAAACCGAGCCGGGTCGGCGCCACGGTTCGATCCGGGATCCGTCACGTTGTCAAACGGTTGGCCAGGAGACGGAACCGAGGAACTGTGGCCGTTGTCACCGGGTCGGTATTTCGACAAGCTTTGTTAACCCAGGATTTTCTAATTCGGCTTAATGCGCGTTCACGTGAAAGAGGTGGAGTCTGTAACAAAGACCGAGTCACAAGTAACGCAGCGTCGCGTCATTATATGACGTTGTTAAGCTATTCTTCTATGGCAAGCCATTTTAACATAAATTCGGTTTCGTCTGACTATCCGTAATTACTTTCTGGACATCTAAAAATGCATTTTGATTATCCGGAATGGTAATTCAAGATATCTGCGTTTACATTCTGACTAGTAAGAATAATAAATCAAGATATCTTCAATTACATTTTAACGAGACAAAATTCCTTTCAAGGTATCTCAAATGACGTCACTGGATCCGTCATTTGACGGGACACAGCCGTAATTACAATTTAAGATATCTTGAACTTAATTATAACCAGTCAAAATTACAATTTTAGATACCTGAATTCAGAATGACGTGGAAGTCCCTTTGTGCTGTCCAAACAGTTGCCTGCAGAATTTTATGTTTCCTGCATAAAACTGTCAGTAAATGCCACAAATTAGAAAGAGCTCGGCCATGTTGGATATGCAGATAGCAAAACTTCAACTATAAAACTGATTCTCAAATCTGCAAAGAATTTCCTGTTTATTCATTTCCGACAAACCGAATGCGCTTAAAAACAGCTTTCAAAAGCTAAAACTGCTGTTGTCAAAGCGTTTTCAGCATTAAAGTTGTGCATTTTCAACCATCTTTTGTCGTTTTTTCTATTTTTCATTGTTTTATTAAACTTTCAAATTGCAACGTAAGTCAGGGACGTTTTAACTAGACAGAATGCTAATTCAAGATATCAGTAATGTCATTCTGACTAGTCAGAATGTTAATTTAAGATATCTTAAATAGAAAAGCTGTGTAATTCAAGATATCTCTAATTCATGTAGAGATATCTTAAAAGGAATTTTGACTAGTCAAAATTAGTTTTATTATTTATTTAGAGGGACAGTGCACATTAATGAACAGTTAATACAATTCAATAATTACAATTCAAGGTATCTTTAATTTAGTTTTGTCTAGACATTATTTGGTTTTAAGATATCTATAATTTAATTTTCACTAGTCAAAACTACATTTCTCCTATCCAAAAATAAATTTAAGATATGTTGAATTATGTTGTCATTTGAGATATCTTTAGTTAGAATTATGACTAGTCAAAACTAAAATCGAGATATCTTGAATTTACTTTTTGACTAGTCATAATTAAATTGTAGATATCTGAAATGTGTATTTGAGAGTCAGTAATTCATTGTAGATATCTTGAATTGAAGTCTCCATGCAACTCAATGGGAAATCTGACATCATTTTGACTAGTCAGAATGTAATTAGAGGTATCTCAAATAGGTATTTTTATCTAATATGAAACTACAATGTCATCATTTAAAAACATCATTATGCTTTAGGACCATATCCGTATGAAAAACACATTTTCAGCTGTACAAGGCATTCCATTAATGCCGAAGTTACATAATTAGCAAACGTTAAACCATAATAAAACCACGGGTTACTGAAGTATCAGCAAATTTCACCAACATTAATTTCTGTGACCACAATTATCTCAGATTAGGACCTACAGAAAAACTATTCACCCACACTAAAACTGAAATACATCATCTTTCTTTCGGCTGTTTTCAACCAGTGGTTCCCTGAATTGAACACCTTTTTACCCAACCATTTAATTTTCGGTTTTCAAGCCTAGGCTTAATACATAATGAGCAGGTAGTACCCTGACGAAACTGGCAACTATTCCAGCGTTAGTCATTTACTAGAATAAGAGCAAAGGTAATAAACTAAAATTCTTTCATATGATTTGATTTTAAGGGCATAATATGAGGAAGACTTGAGTAGATGAATAAAATTCTGCAATCTTTACCATCCCAACCTAAACATTATGTACTTTATGACAATGCATTTCTAAGAGGAAAAAAACAACTTAGAGTCTGCTGTATAAAACTAGCAGAAATAAAAACAAACCAGTGGAACTAATAGTCATTTTATTTAGATCAAGTAAGCTTAAGCTGATACTTATGTTTAGTGGTCCAGAACAGAGGAATTGTTGATTCAGGTGCTCCAATGTGGGGAACACAGAGGTATAAACAATAGCACTCCAGAATAATAGACTGCAAATAGGAGTGTGGTCCTGTAACGATAGCAGAGGGGGCTCTAGAGCCAGCGCTGATGTCTGGAGAGTTTAGTCATGGCCCTCATAGCCATCTGGAAGAGCATTCACATGAGAGTTGTGGAAGAGGGTTTTGTTGCCATCTCCCCAGGGGAAACGCTATTTTGGAGGGAAAAAAAAAACCCATCAGAACAAAAATAAAACAGCAAAATGAGACAAATCTGTAAAACTGTAAAATAATGACGCCTGACCTTGGTGCGAATGCGAAGGTGGCTGTATGGGACAAACTCTGGTGGTGCATCATGGCTGTGCTCCGACTCTTTCAAGAAGGTGTTCAGCATGCACACTGCGACACCAGGCAGTGCAACCACAAAGGAGAGGATCTTCCATGTTTTAGCTGTTGAGAAATTATTTCATAAACCAATGAAAACATGTGCGCTCACAGGACTGAGGGGGAAAAAAAGGCAAGTAGCAGAAAGTCATTGCCATTTATACACCATTTCATATTTTCATTCTGTACAAACAAACTTAAACTTTAGCGTATCACTTTACGTCTCCTGGTAGTTCAGAGTTTTGTGAAGACTTCGTATTTGGTTCTTCTACCAAATCACCAAAACCATAAAGTAGTGCAGAGGAAACTAATAATTTTATTCACCGGGTTTTGTACCGTTCCACACTTTCCTTGTAAACCAGGGGTCTCATAATGAATACATAACTTTTAGATGTGCCTCTGCTGCACCACACCTGAATAGAATAATTAGGTCATTAGCAAGGCTCTGGAGAACTGATCTACACAAGGAGGAGGTAATTAAGCCATTTTATTCCAGCGTTTTTTGTACCTGTGGCACATCTAAAAACTGCAGGACAATGGCCCTTGAGGACTGGAGTTTGAGACCCCTGTTGTAAACAAACCATGTAGATATTTTGGTTATTTAAAGAAAATAAAAAGCACAAATTCTGTTTTCAAGTCTAAATTTTTTTAAGTCTTTTACTGAATATCAGTGAAAATTCTGACTCATGGTTTCATCAGCAAGTCATACTTTGATTTGTAGTCAGTGGAGATTTTCTTCACCAACCTGAGTTATTCTAGCTGACTCGATGGCCACCATCATAACAGAAGGAGCTGTTGGAGCAATTACTCCTCACTGACGCTCCAGGACACAAACTACGTGTCGTTAAGAAGTTTTCGTAGCATATGCCATTTTCCTCCATGTTGGATTTGTTAGCAATTTTCAGGTTAGCAGCTACCATGGATGAACTAACAGGCTTAGGCACACAATTTAGATCAGATGGTGTGGAAGGAAATATGTGAAACTGGAAAGGTTTTCAAAGTATCAGCTGTTTAATTAAAGCTGCACCAAAAACAGGATTTCATCGAATGCCAACAACTGCACCAACACTTTTAAGGACTAAGCAGAACAACAGAATCATCCCAAATCAACAAAGTGGATTCAGTTTCAACAAACCTGTCGTGGAATGATTTTTTTCTTTTTTTTGTGGCGTTTCTTGCTGCAGTAATTTTACCCAGACATTCATGCAGACTGTCCTTGAATTATGAAACGTTCAAATTAGAGAAAATCTGTTTGTGCATGTGTGTGGAGAGCATTCAGTATAGAAATATCAGCTGGCAGCGAGAGTGTGTGCATCTATTTTTAGTGTGTGTGTGTATGTGCATCTATATACACACATCACAAACTGCACTGTGATTCAGAGCAAGGTTTTCTCACAGGTCACCTTTCCACGCAACAATTCACTCTAATGCACATATTTGTGATTTATTAGACTGACTTTCAACAGTGGACCTCAGAACTCACTGTTCTTCACATTTTAGATGAGTCTCTGCTCCAGTACACCTGAATCAATCTGAATCTACCTGCTCAGGTGCAGAAGGTTGCTAATCAGCCATTTATTGAAGTCAGGTGTGTGGAGGAAGTAAAACATGTCGCACTGAGGATTCAGATTGAAAACCTTGGCGTTAGAGGAATCGAATAGTCACTAAATTCAACGCTTTATAGCTTGCTTATCACAACACCGCTCTATTTTATTATTTCACAAATGACACGACTCTGATATTGGCTTATAGCTTAAACATTTTCCGCTTCCACTCTGACCCCCGAATGTAATATAAGCTAAAAACCCAGACGACCAACTTTAAGTTTAATCACCGACATTTTTGTTTTAGAGTAAAAAAAATAATTTCCGAGACGGCCCGGAAAGCTGAAGGCTGTAACAGGGTTGCTAAAGAAGCTAACGCTAGCTCAGCAAGGTCACACTCCAGCCGTAACTTGCTGTTGTGAGGCTCTGCTAGGCCGCGTCCGCTCACCGAGACGCAGCAAACACTCATAATTACCCGCGTTCTCGCCGTGTCCGGCGGCCGCAGCGAGCTGGCGCCGGGTTTGAGTCAAAGAAGACCTCAACAACATCCGAGAGAAACGTCCGAAGGCCGCCATCTTGCTTTCTGAAAGACCAGCGACCGGAAACAGTCGTTTGTGCGGATGGAGTCACGTGGGACTTTTCAAGAGCTCTACTACGTCACCACGCAAAAGTAGGGTTATCTTCCCTGTTAAAAGATAACACACACAAAAAACTGCAGTAAAAAGTTAGCAAAATACCATAAATAAATGCTGAAAAGCAATTTCACAAATCTGGCCAACAAACCTCCATGAAGTGAAACACTAGTACACTTCCCTGACAAAGTACATGCCTCAGTTTAATTCTGCAAAACCTGATTTCTGTGTAGTACTTGATTATGGAGGAAAAAAATAATTGTTTATTGACACATTATTGTTATTGTACGGAAGAGGATTAGGGCCACCGAAGAAAAAAAAGAATTCTGAGATTAAAGTCAGAATTCTGACTTTAATCTCAGAATTCTGACTTTAATCTCAGAATTCTGACTTTAATCTCAGAATTCTGACTTTA
>CAEFZX010010028.1:0-83655 GCA_903066825.1 Alfaro cultratus
ACTGAGACGTGTTAAGTTACATTAAACTTGCGTCTTCCTCGACACATATATTCCACCTGTCTCACTCTTACCTTTTCTGCTCGAGCGCCCCTGGCTGCCGTTAGAAAAAATGCATAAATAAGCCGCATCATTGTATAAGCCGCAGGGTTGAAAGCGTGTGACAAAAGCCACGGCTTATAGTCCAGAAATTACGGTAATTTGCCTTTAACTTTTTCGCATTTTTACATTTTACAACCTCAATGCATTTCATTGAGATTTATGTTACTGATCAACACATAGCTGTGGACAGTTGTAAAGTGGAAGGAAAACAAAGCATGATTTTTTATATAAAACAGAAAATCTAAAAGAAAACATGATATAAATTTGTATTTAGTTGAACAAATAATTGGACCATTTTTTGAACAGTGTAAACAACTAAAGATGGCAGAGTAAGTTGCCATACTTCCTGAGCAGTTCGTGGTCAATTTTTGTCAGTTTCAGTCTTTGAAATAATCGGTTTTTTACAAAATTAACTTTTTCTTGTTTATAAAATTCCACTGGATGTCCAGTCACTGGACGTTTTGTACCTAGCATCCATTCATCTGTGTCCGCCAGAGTGGGAGAGCTGTACAGGGCCTCATTGTCAGCAAGTTGCTAATATTGAAGCAGATAATAGAATTTAATTTCACACAGCATGTTTAGTTGTTTCTTTGTGTGGATGTCTTCGGTTTGCTCACCTTTTCATATTCCTCTTTACATCAGAAAGCATTGGTTTGAAGATGCGTCGTCACGTTTGTAGAGCTAAGCAGCTTCATAACTCCCTACTGTGTCTTAGCTTGGATATGGGCTGATGGGCATGTTTTATGTATTCCTGTTTACCTGCCTCACAGGTGAAATGTTGCCAAAACAATGCTTCTGTTCGCACCTCCGGCTTGTAGTAAACTGCAATCTGCCTTACTTTATGTGCCTATCACACAAAATCCTCTTTTGTTTTCACAGATGAGAAAATGCTAAATTCAAGTGGTGTGAATATTGTAGCTTTGTTTCAAAGAGAAAAACAAATTGGGATTGATATCAGATGTTGAGAACATGCAATTGTTTACAAGGTCTTGGAAGTCGTATAAAAATACCCCGGTTTGCACGCTGATCACACAATGGTAACGATTTGTTGTTTCATTCCAGGCTTTGTTTGCTACAGAGACCTTCGCCATGGGTATTAACATGCCAGCTCGGACTGTTCTCTTCACCAGCGCACGCAAGTTTGATGGCAAGAACCACCGCTTTGTAAGAACTCTCAAAGCAACTTGACTGTTATAAAAAGTGTTTCTTTCAAAGGGATTGATCAGTTGTCACAATTTCTGCAGTAGATTTCTGTAGATAGGCAAGAAGGTGATCGGAAGCAGGTAATGTCTTTAGAGAAGTTTGACTCAAAACGCAACCCACCTATGTGTATCTACAGTAAAATAAATCATCCTGTAGACATGGCTGTCCCTTTAAAAGACCTCTGGCTTGTGCTTAGTGTTCACTTTTACACAGACTGTCGCTCTGAAGTCTTTATAAGGTCTTCAAAGTCTTCAAACGGAGCCGCTCGCTTTGCCACATAAACAGCCACGTATTGTTTATAAGAGCTGGGGGCCGTGTGTGAAGCTGCAGACATGCACACACAAACACGGCGAGGACTGAAGAGAGTGAGAGGGAAACATCCCTCCAATCCAAGTACTTCATCAAGAACATCTGGTGCCTCTGATGGTGCCAAAGCTCCACGCAGGCACTTCAAAACACTTGACTGTGATTCCTGATTCATGCTGTGGTGAAAATCACAATCTGTTACTGTGTCACGGTTGATCGGAAGACGTGATCAAGTCAACACTGAGTCCTTTTGTTTCAGTTGCAAAACACAGGGTTTGTACAGATGCTCGAATTTCAATTGGGTGTCTTCAATGTTTGGAAAGTTCTTGATTTCTGTATTTAATCCTTGAAAGCTCCTGACATTTAATCTGCAGTTTGGCAATATAGTGTAACTTAACATTTTATTAAAACCCTAAATTTGGAAAATACTATTTAGAGTTGAAACCAGATATTTTCATATACCTAATAAGAAGATGGACACATTTTTTTCTTGCTGTCTGAAGTTAAAGCAGAATAAACTTTTCTTACTTCTATCTGACCTTGGTTTTAGGTCAGGTAGAATTACTAAAATTATTTCTATTTGCTACATGCCTAGCACAAAAACTATCAAAAAAAGTTATTTTTATTTTTTTTTTTTATTTTCGTTTTTCCATCAAGCTAATTTATTTTTGTAATTCCAATTTGTGCAATTATATGGCTAATGGAAAAACAACTAATGTTCTGCAGATATTGGGGCAGACTTCATCCAAACAAGCCTTTTTCCCTTTCTTCCAGATTACATCAGGTGAGTACATCCAGATGTCGGGACGTGCTGGCAGGAGAGGAATGGATGATAGAGGAATAGTTATTTTTATGGTGGATGAGAAGATGAGTCCAGCTGTGGGCAAACAGCTACTGAAGGTACAATAAATCTGAATGCTATAAATCTTTGATCTTATTATAACCGACTAAGCTGATCTCATTTGGGGTAATCAGGCCTTTTGGTGCGGTGTCATAACTTGGCAACGTTCTCACAGAGAACCCAGAGTCTTGATTGTGTTTGATTTGACACATTTATATGCATGTTGCTATAAATATACAGTACTGCTGTGTGCCTTTTGAACCACATAGCCTGATGCTAGAGGCTGTGAAATGTTCCTGCGGTTACGAAATCTCTCAGGTTTTTAAATTGGAGTCAGCAACTTCAGCGTACTTGGATGTAAACCTCTTACGGTTTATCCCATCTGTTTTCTGCTGTACCCAACATTTCTGTTGTTGTGCTTTGCAGGGCTCAGCAGACCCTTTGAACAGTGCCTTCCACCTGACCTACAACATGGTGCTCAACCTGCTGCGTGTAGAAGAGATCAACCCAGAGTACATGCTGGAGAAGTCCTTCTACCAGTTTCAGCACTACAGGGCTTTGCCCGGCGTCGTTGAGAGTCAGCATCTTGTTTATTATTTCTATACATGCCAGACTTAATTAGAAAAAAACTGGTTGGCAAACACCATTATGGGGAATGTTGTAGCAAGTTTAATGGGATTGCTGCTTCCATTTTTTTTTATTTTGCAGAAATTAAGAAGTTAGAGGAGCAGTATCACACCATTGAGATTCCTAACGAGGAGAGTGTTGTTACATACTTTAAGATCAGGCAGCAGCTGGCTAAGCTGGGTAAAGAGATACAAGAATTCATCCACAAGCCCAAATACTGCCTGCCCTTCCTTCAGCCGGGCCGACTCGTGAAGGTACAGCTCTCTACTTCTTCACATTCTGGGAATATTTCCAGACTCCTGCATTTTATTATAGACCAAACTTCCTGTACTGATGCCACAGGTGAAAAACGAGGATACCGACTTTGGCTGGGGAGTGGTTGTAAACTTTAGCAAGAAAACAAACACAAAGGTAAGCCAGACTTTACTGCCACTAATGCTAGTGTGTTTTATTGGAAATGTAGTGGTCAAAACTTTGCATAATGGTGAATAAGCTTTAATTAAAGCCTTTCTATTGAACATCTGGCTTATTTGAGCATTTTATCCTGAAGACCTTTCTCTCCAGTCTCAAATCTTTTGTATCTCCCTAAGGTTTTCTTTCTCCATCCATCTTTACATCAACTGCAACCTACTTCCCTTCTTTCAGTCTTTCCATGTTTTCCCTGAACTGGACTTTATTCATTAATTGCATGATTTCCCAAGGCAGTTTGATACCCAGAAATAAAATCCTAAGCAACAGGGAAAAAAAATTACCTAAATGCAAATGTAAGCTAAACTTTTCAGATTTCTTTCTTCTTTTTTTTCTGAGAAAAAAGGAAACCCTTTATTCTTTTTCTTCTCGTTCACAACTACGCACTGTTTTGTGTAATCTGTCACCGGAAATCTCAATAAAATACTTCAAAGCCTGGTTATAATTTGAGAATGTGAAGAAATTGAAAGTATGAATTTGCTTCCAGGCTATAGTTAAATGTTGCTGTGACTGACGTGATTTTCATGCTGTAGGCCTGCGTAGACGCTGAGCCGCTGTACGTAGTCGAGGTTTTGCTTCATTGTAGTAAAGAAAGTGCAAAAAACTCTGCAACTGAAGCGGCCAAGCCTGCTGCTCCAGGGGAGACCGGAGAGATGCAGGTTGGTGAAACGAACACACGCACACACTGAACTGTGTCTATCACGTTTACCGCTCACATTTTAATTTGTTTTTCCACCCAGGTGGTTCCAGTGATGCTCCACCTCCTCACTTCAATCAGCTCAGTTCGTCTTTACATCCCTAAAGATCTCAGGCCTTTTGACAACAGACAGCTCATGCTCAAGTCCATACAGGTACAAGTTTCATATCTAAAATTTTTTTATTTCTTTAACAAAAATCTTCATCCAAATGTTTTCTTTCCTCTTATTCTTCAGGAGGTGCAGAAGCGGTTCCCGGACGGCGTTCCTTTACTTGACCCCATTGACGATATGGGCATCAAAGACCCTGGCCTGAAGAAGGTCATTCAGAAGGTGGAGGCCTTCGAACACCGGATGTACACACACACACTCCACAGCGACCCCAACTTAGAATCCGTCTACTCCCTGTGTGAGAGGAAAGCACAGGTAAGAATGTGTTTGTGTGCAAACAAGTTAAATCTAATGTGATTTTCATGCTCATAGTAAAGTCTCATAGTCAGACTTTCCTATAAGTCAAACAATAAAACAATGGATGGAGCTCTCTGCTATTTTAATGAAATGTGTGCTTATTTATTTAGACAAGGCAGTTGTAGTTGAAAATAGCCAATAACCTTCTATTGTTTCTAGTTTTTTTTTTTTTTTTTTTACAAACGCAGGAAGAAAGCAGCAATATCCCAACATCTGCTGTCAAAGGTCACATGAAATCAGCCTCTTTACATAAACTGACCTTTTTTTTGTTTTGCTACGTCTCTTTATCTCCTCTGTGGTGTTTTCCTGCACTAAACCAGCACAATCAATGTTTCAGACCTCCAAGTCCCATGCAGTTAAAAAACAAATCATTCCCAGCATCACAGAACAAAATTAGCAATTGTGTTCTGTGGGAATTTGACAGAAATAAAGAGTAAAAAATAGAAATAGAAACATCAAGTTAGAAGCTACGCTGCAGCTGTAACAGGCGGCTGATTTGTTACAGATTGATGTATTTATGTTAGAGTTTAATAGCACCTTAAAACTTATCTGGATTTCCATAGTACTTACTATCAGGATTAATTGGCGAACTAGAAGACGTCGTCTCTGCCACTGTGCCGCACCACCCACAGCATTAAAGTTCCTACTGATTTCAAAAGTGTTGTTTGATCAGGAATTATTTAAATCTAAGTCTGTCATAAGAAGCAATTAATTGCATGATCATTTAAACAGAGCTCAATAATGTATTTTCTGGTAATTAATATTTTTCAAAGGGCAATTTTGTCTACAGAAACTCCATAATACATTTTATGTATGGTTTTGTTTTTTGTTTTTTTGTTTGTTTGTTTTAGTTTTTGTTTTAGGTTGATGTGTATAAATTTGTTAAAATGTCTTCCAGTTCCAGTGTTAAAAACCGTCGCTTTCTGACGGTCTACATACAGTGGCAGGGAGAAAGTGAAATTCTTGGTACGATTTTTGAGAGGAAAGCAGGTGGATGGATTTATTTTAAGAATCAGAAGAGAGTGTGGAATCCAAGGGGATGCCAGTGTAGTAGACCTTAAAATATGAGCAGATGGGCAGAAGATATTGTGCATCATAAAAATAAAATTCATATAAATTCAACTGAAGACATTAAACAGAATAAGGGTCATGTGTTGACCACGTTTCATCCATGGGATTTAACAGGAATCTTTGACTTACCAGGATAACCGTCTCATCAGAATGAGATGATGTAAAATCAAATTTCTGCTTCCTGCTTTCAGAACACACACCCTTAAAAAGTTTTAAATGTTTCTGTAATTAGATTTTTTATTATTAAGTTGGGCATGTTAATCACAGGTCTTAAATGTTGTCTTGACAGGACTATATAATTTTGTAAGTCGTCGTTCTTGCTGGACTTTTCTGTCGGGCAAAAGTTTGAGTCACTCAGACATCTTCACTGTGTGTGTGTGACTCGTAATGGTTGAAGCTACCCGTAACTCACTAACATATCTTGCCAGCTAGTTTAAGCTCAAATTTATCACCAGTTGGCTGGACGAAGTTTGTTAGTTTCGGTGGAAATATATAGGTCTTAAATTTTATTCATAGCAGTCTTTAAAAGCCTCAAATTAGAGTTGGTGAAACCTAATGTAAGGTTTGGGCAATTCCTCTTTTAAGCTGTCTGTGTTGTGAGACACAAAACAGACAGGTTCTACTGGTCTGATGAAACAAACCTGATGCATAGTTTGCAACAAGTTTGACATCTTGCTGTTGCATTATAAAATAAAGTTGTATAATAAACTGGTGTTAGTATGTTTGGTCTCTGCAGTAACACATTGACCACGTCCAGCAGCAATCCCCTGAGGAGAGCAACCTGTGCTTTGGATATTCTTTCATTTCTCTCCAGTGATCCAGTTTTAACTAAAATCGCAGCACTCACCTTATTTGCTTACCTAATTTGTTAAGTAAAATATAAAGCTGTCCAACCTTTTGAGCTGCAGCATAACCGACAAAGAAGTCTTTTCATTTGAATTTATGACTCACCGAAGCTATAAAACCATTTTCGTATGTATCTTGGTATCTGGAAGGTGGCAGTATTCACTGGGAACAGAAACACTTAAATATGTTGAATTTGTGCTCTTGCAACAATTTCTCAGCAACTCACAGATCCTCAAGTTCAGTTAAATGAAGCAATATCTGATAACGTCTCTCCTAAAGAGACTTTACTTATAAATGTGCAGTCTTGCGTCTTTGGCTTAGAGTGGTTTTGGAAAGAGGTAAAAAATTATTGGTGCCATAGGATATGTACTTATCGTATTGTAATTTCCTTGTTGTTCCTTCCTTTAATCACTATGGCAGTTAATGTACTGCTTCAGATGATCTCACAAAACAGATGGTAGTAAAAATGACATGGCTTTTAAAGGGCCATACTGTGTTTTTGTTTGCACTGATAGATCTTAATTTGCTCTCAAATCACTCTTTAAAACAAAACGTACATATACGTTTTTTATATGTGTGTGTGTGTGTGTGTGTGTGTGCTGTAGATCGCAACCGAGGTTCGAACCGCCAAACGGGAGCTGAAGAAAGCTCGCACCGTCCTGCAGATGGACGAGCTGAAGTGCCGAAAGAGAGTCCTCCGAAGACTCGGCTTCGCCAGCCCCTCTGATGTCATCGAGATGAAAGGCAGGGTCGCCTGTGAAATCAGCAGGTAGGAGGAATTTCCAAGGTTTTCTAAACTAGTTGTAGCTGTTTGTAGCAGTTTCCACTCTTGAACTGCTCACTTTAGAGCAGAAAACAAATTTCACTTTTCTGTGTGCGAGCTGTGAATGTATTTTGCTACTTTTTGTAATCATTAGTTATGCAGCGTAATTTTAGTCAAGTATTTCAAGCCATTAAGAGAATGTTGAACATGGCAGCTTACCTCCAGCTACTAGAAACCAAATAGCTGGTGCTGCAGATTTATATGAAAACATCCAATGAGTGATTCATTTTTAATTGGTGTTTGTTGGAACTCCTCGTTGAAGCAGTTATATTTTAATGGTTTATACACATTTGTAAGAGTGTGGTTTGACCACATCTCTCTTTGTTAAAAACCCGATGGGTTCTTATTTAGCTTATCCTATAGGGACTCTGGATCATCATGTTTAAAATTTTAAGATCCGAGTTTCTAACTAAAGTTGCTGTGAGAACAGTTGTTCTTGATGTTGTAACTGCCACATTTCCTCTCTGCCTCTGTTTAATAAAAACAATAAAAAGATAGTGTTCTACAAAGTGCTAACGGTGTGTGTTAACCTGTGCAGCGCTGATGAGCTCCTGCTGACAGAGATGGTGTTTAATGGCCTCTTCAACGACCTGACGGTGGAACAAGCCACAGCTCTCCTGTCCTGCTTCGTCTTCCAGGAGAACGTATGAACAGACGCACAGAAACTTGCACAATTCCTCTAACTCTGTACAAACACTCCTGACACAATCTGAATCCCATTCCAACTGAGTCCAGATCAGGTTGCATTTTTGGCCTGTTTTATTGCTCTGCAAGCATAACAAACTAGAGGTTGATTTGTTTGTCCTGTCTAATGAAGCAGAGCTGGTCCAGCATCAGATTTTTCAGCAGAGCTTTTTTTTCTCTCTGGCTGTTATCCTGCAGACTTCATCCAACTTGTCAAAATAACCATCACTAAAGCTTGGATGCAATGTCGGGAAATAGTTATTTATATAATCCCAGTTTTCAGGCTTCGCTGTTTTATCAGCGTCTCCTCAGTCAGGCTCATATAAGGTCTAAACAGCAGCACATTTTGTTTGTTTTGCTCTCTGATCATTAATGAAGTCATTCCGGCCCGCAGGCCAGCGAGATGCCAAAGCTAACCGAGCAGCTGGCCGCGCCGCTCAGACAAATGCAGGTGGGACTTTATGACGCACGAACGGCTGGAAGGAATTCTAGCTTTAACGGAGACGTGAACACCACTGTTGCTGCTTTCAGGAGTGTGCAAAGCGCATCGCCAAAGTGTCTGCAGACGCCAAGCTGGAGGTTGATGAGGAGACTTACCTAAACCAGTTCAAACCTCACTTGATGGATGTGGTGTTCGCCTGGGCCAACGGGGCCACGTTCGCTCAGATCTGCAAGATGACGGACGTCTTTGAAGGTTTGTTCCTGGCAGCCTTTTAGCCGTATCTAACGTTTCTCCCACTGCGTTCTCATATTTTGTTTCTCTTTTTTTTTATCCTGCTTTTTTAGGGGGTAAAGACAAAAAAATCTATTTATTGTGCGGTTTAATTCCCAATCCAAAGTTTTCCCAGAAATGATCTCATGAGTAAAATATGGGATGGTACCATAATAAGAAATATGAATCTGGGTTGAGAAACCCGAGGGAGGATTCGATAAACTCTTGTGTGTGTGTTCTGGCAACCCACAGAGAAATGAAAAATTTCTGCGATTATTCAATCAGCCCTGTTAATTTAACTTTAAAATGAACTCTTGGGTGTTTTTCTTTCCATGTAAATGTCTCCAAAACTCAGAGCATTTGTTTTTCTGCAGGAAGCATCATTCGCTGCATGCGCCGCCTGGAGGAGGTGCTGCGGCAGATGTGCTCTGCAGCCAAAGCCATCGGTAACACTGAACTGGAGAACAAGTTTGCAGAAGGTGAGAAACACAGAGCTGTTCACTTAAATTGGTTACCTTTTCACTGAAAACAGTACATCAAATGGGTGTAAGAATTTAGCCGTTCAGGTTTAAAAACCATGATTGATCTTAAGTTTTTTCTTTTTTGGGGGGAGAGGAGAGATCTGAAAACATTCCACTTTGTTAAAAAAAAATCTTTACTACTTGTACTTATGGTTGGAAATATTTTCATTTCTTTGTTGAGTAAAATTTAAAAAGCTATGCATATAAGCATTATAGGATTTGAGATGTGGAGCATGCTAACATCTACTTGTATTTAAAACTGATGTTTAACTGGACCTGAATGCTTTTATTTAAAAACAGAAATCCCTACTAAAATATGTTAATGCAATGATGCAGTTATATATTTAACTTGCATGTTGCCATGACTGAAAATTAGTATAAAACAATATGCAACAGAACCTGTGAATAATTGTACAATTTTGTCACTTCCGTTTGCAGGGATCACAAAGATTAAGAGAGACATAGTTTTCGCTGCCAGTCTCTATTTATAGACACAAGATGCAACTTCATGACTTCAACTTTCATAAGGATTTGCTTCCACTCCAATTACATCTTGATTAAAGATTTATTTTGGATTGGAGGCATCTTATTGGTCAGAAAACATTGTACATTAAAGTTTTTATTGAATTCATACATCAAACACATGCATCAGTTGAGTTAATGTTTGTGAGTTAGATGGCTTTATTTTTCCTTATTTTAGACATTTGTACATAATTGTAACATTGTTTTTTTTTTTGTTTTTTTTTGGTTTTTTTCAATAAACAGTCTGTATGGTAATTTGTTTACATACAGATTATACAAAAGCACATTGTTCTGTATTTGTTTTACATAAGATCCACAGGGAGCTGTAATAGCAACCACAGCAGTCCAGTACAAGGCAACACAGGACTTAGCAGTCAGCTGTGCATGATGCTAACCCAAAGCCACAAAACAAACACTTGGTTTATGATGTCAGGTTAGACAGCAGCAGTCTGGATGTGCAGCAGCGCTGTTCTCTGGCTTAGGGTCAGCTTCATCCTCTGTTAACCCTTTTCATTCATTCACTACTGGAGACATAAAACTGACCCTAAATCAGATCCATGAGCATGCTGACTGCAGTTCAGGAAAAGCACTAAGCAGGATTACATTCACAGGTTTCCAACGCGTCCTTCCTCCCAGCAGTGGTCAGATCCTTTTGGTGCATGCAGTTTTCCCTCCGCTTCAGTAGATCACACTAATAGATCCATATAATTTTTCAATCTTCAGCTTGTGATCTACATCTGGATACTTTTCACAATCTTTCTTTTACACGAAGCACTGGTAAACAAGCACGAAATACCCTAAAGTGTGAAATTCAAAGAGGCCATGTGTGGTTCTGAGAATTCAGATTACTTGAGGAATAATCAGGTAGTTCAAAGTAGACGTCCATGCAGCGTATTGAATGGGGGATTTGCTCGGGATTAAAGGCTTCGAAGCTGGAATTCTGGGCGTGCGTTGGAAGGAGAGGACTCTTAGCTTAGCTCCACTTTGCTTAGTTGGGACTCTCAAAGTGATTCCCGTTTGTGGGGGTCTCCTGCAGCGTTGTGTGAGGGATGTCTGTCTCTTTACGGCACTCTGTTGTTTTGAAAAAGTCTGATATGAAGAAGACCTGCAGGAATTGGAAATAAATAAAAAAAAAGTTTATACAATGCAGAACTTTTCATATCTACATTTTGTCACATGGACCATAGACTTTTAATGTTTATTTTATGCAGACCTACAAAATAATGTGTGTAATTTTGAAATGGAGATAAAATAATGGTTTTCAAAATAATTGAAAATTATTTTCAAAAGGAGTTTGCACAGCAAGTCTTGTATGTGTATGTAGAAACTGAAATCTTTACCTCAACATTTTTAATTATTTTTTTATAATTTGTTCATGTCCAGTTAGATTTTGTGCAGAGCATCTGAACAGCAGGTTTTAGGTCTTGCTACAGATTTTAAATTGGATTTACAACTGAACTTTGACTGGACCATTCTAAACACTGATCTAAACCGCAGCTCCTGCTGCATGGTGGGGGTTGTTATCCAATCCAAAGGTGAACCTCTGCCCTAGTCTCACATCTTGAAGCCTCTAACAGGTTTTCATTGAGAAATCTAGAGTACTTTACTCAATCACTGCTCTAAAATAACTCCTCTCCCTCCCCTACAACTTTGCACATTTACGAAATTAAATCTCCAAATTAAAACTTTAATATATATATATATATATAAAAAAATTTTAAAAAAAACTAGGAGTGTGAATACAATTGGAAGACAACTTAAATGCAGCTGGAGATGAAATATTTAATGACTAGATGATCGCAGCACGTACCACCAGCAGAGCCATGACTGCGCCCTGCAGCAGCCCTGTCAGCACGTCGCTCCAGTGATGTTTGTAATCGGAGACCCTTGACAGGCCGGTGTACACCGAGGCAGCGATCAGGAAGAACTGGAGGGTTGGTCTGAGCAGCCGCGCCCACTGGACCTGAAGCCGCGCCTGCAGGTAGAGCTGTGGAACACAGATCAGTGATTCATGTTTGTTACACAACACTAACAAGCCAAACTTGATTTCTGTAGAGGAAATGAATGGCTACAGACATGTCAGTGTGGCCTTTTTAAAAAAAAAAAAAAAAAAAATCAAGGTCACTGATTGACGTAATCAGTAGTTATATGAAAAATGAATCTTACTAAATGTGATAATTGCCGCTTCTACAGCAGAACAATCTATTGTCAGACATGTTTAATCCAATTATAAACCAGAGGAGTGGAATAATTTGTGTCATCTCAGGCTCGCTCTCAAATGGTTTTATGTCAAGAACACAAAGTTTAACCTTTGTCCAGGTCTGCGTTTTCGTGTTCCTTCCTGCTACATTTTACTGATGTAAATGCTGACCAAAGGCTAGTGCTTTCCATAAGTGAGCTTCCACCCCACACAGGAGAAAGGAGCTTAGTGCGTTAATGCTGAGACTTTGTCCCCAGGTCTATTTATATCTGAAAGTATTGAATTAATCAGCAGCTCATAAAGTTTATCAGGGATTGGCAGTAAAACCAGCTCTGGACAATCGCAGCAGGGTGCTACTGAGACTGTTCATAAGTTACAAGAATGTGATATTTAAACATCGTGGCTTAAATGTAAATAAATATCAGCACCTGCTATATTTGGGTGAAACTACAGCAAGACCATAAACAGAAACATCAGACTAAACTTACCTGTAAATGAAAAATCTGACTCAATGCAGACACCAAATAATAGATCCTGTTGATCTTGTCTAGAAGCTGACTGGATCCTAACAACATTTTTATGAAATTCCTTTAAATAGCAAGGAACACCTAGCCAGCAGCTTAAAAACAAAGGAGGGTTTAAAGTGTAATGTCCATCCCAGTCTGTACTGAACTACTGAACTTTAAGCTAACAACTAAATTCAGAAAAAAACATTTTATCTACATAACTGACTTAGTGTCTGGATGGAGATTTTTATTTTTTTTCCTATCCGGGGTTGTGGGAAGTACTAATAAGCAGTCAGAGTCCTATCTACTCTCCAAAGCAGTGACTGTATGATTGAAATATTAAAGATAAGATGTTTTATTGAAGAATAAAACTATAAAGCTCCTTATAGTAGGGCCACAAAAAGGCCCTAAAGGACATAGACCAGAGTGGATCCAAGAATGATAAAACCAATGAGCACTTTATTAAATAAATGAAAATAATCAGTATCCTTCTCTAAAATGTAAATATATATTAAAAAAAATTTGCCCCCGAAAAACTATTGGATCAAATTCCATGTTTTCCAAATTCTAATACAGATGAGACTTTTTTTCCATAGCAAATACAAGCAAGTAAAGTAAATATAAGCATCATGATAGCATATAGGATTAATTGTTCATTATTAACACCATTATTATTATTATTTATTATTATTATTTATACCTGTCCACCAACAAAAACAGTGAAAAACTGCAATAGATGCTTAATGTCTCATAACTCTTAAGAAGTCTGTTAGGGACATTCCCTTTAGATTAAACCAAGAAGTAGGAGAACCACATTATTAACTAAACACTGAAGATCTTGTCAGTTCAACTAGTCAAATTTAACAATCATCATGAAAGCTTCGCCATCCCTAAGTCTCACTTTCAGTAGCACTAAGTTGTTCTTAGTCTTTATGCTGAACAAAGAGGGCTGATTGTTTTGGGCTTGTCTTTTGTTGTTGCTATCTTTAAAATAAAACATAAATCAGCATGTTTAGTGGGAGTTAAAGAGATGTTATCCTGAAAATATTCCAGATAAACCTTCCCACAAAATGCAAATATTTCCATTTGAACCTAACTAAACATTTCATGTTCTGATTTCTTTATCTGCAATTTATTTTGATCCATAACAATTGACAACTAAACATCAAACTGAGCTGTGACTGATTGAGGTGATGTAAACTGTATCTGGTTGTTCAATTTAATCATGGATTGTGATTAAAGTTTTAATACACAACATTGAAATCAGAAATTAGACAAATTTATTAAAAACATATCCAAGGGATTTCTGCTTAGCGTGCAGCTGGTTGGAGGTACTTACAGCGAGGAACAGCATGCAGTACATGGAGAACGACGAGTGGCCAGAATAGAAGGACAGTCTGCAACAGAAAGACAGAAGCATGACTCAAAATCGGGACTGTGTGTGTAATCTGTTCAAGCAAATGAGAGGCTGTGCAAACATGCACTGCTGCAGCGGGCTTTTGTTCGTAAACATTTCGGAGAAATGATAACTGAGGGGGGATGTTGAGGTTACATGGAGCTGCTCTTCCTAACTGTCCCCTCTGCCTTTGTTACTTCCTGTTTGAAACACAGTTGTTGTCATTACACAGCTGTGTGTGTGATGCAGACTGAGCCTGGTGCTCAACCTAATAAGAAACCTACATTTAAAGAAAACTCAGACGACGTTCAGCTCATTACTCAAAAGGACGGAAAAATGAGTGAAAGTTCGGCATTCTGCTCCTGCATCGTGCAAACTGAGGCTATCCACCGGGAAAATCTTGAAACCATTTTATCTTATAGATAAAAGTAAAACTATTTTATTTCTGGAATATTTTATTTCCATTTTCCTTACAAATATGAAACCAACAGGTTTTCTTGAAAGACTGCTCTGCATTTGGTGTCATCAATGTCTCTATGCATTCTTACCAAAAACAATGGGAGCTAAAGAAAAATTCAAACCACACATTAATTGTGGGAAACTGAACATTTTCAAAAATGTATGCTTATCAGACACTATAACAAAGCAGTGTCATCACCAACAGTGGCATGTCCTTTTTACTGCTAATTTGTACATTCTCAGAAAGCATGTGCTTAGTCATTGTGCTCCAAGAAGAGATTTCTTCCTGTGACGCACTTTGTAAACAAATGTCTGTGCCCTCCAAGACAGAGGATCTGTTTTCCTGGTAGATCAAGAGTCATGTTACTGTAAGATGAGGCTGAGCAGGCCACCCTGACCAGCCCTCTTTCTTGTTCCTCTGCACTTTATTGGACCTATTAGTGTCTGGCAGGCCATCCTAAACCCCCGGATGAAGCAGCTGGAAATCTGTGTCCCAACATTAGTCTTAAAAGCACCGGATATCTGCTTTTCAATCAGCGGATCGCTCTCTTGCACTGCCGTCACACTACATTTAAAAAAAGAACAAACAGACTACTGCAACAAATATGCACCACACCCTTGTAGAGGGACCGTAGGTACCAAGGAAAACCAGTGGGCACATGCAAAAGCAGCTAAAGGACAAAAAAGCAGAAGGTTTAAGAAACAAAGGGGAAACCTGGAAAGTACAAAGGCTGCTCGGCTTTAAAGGAGAGCAGAATTTTCCTTGCATCCCAGAATAAACCCTCAGCAGTCCTCTGTGGTTTCATCTACATTAGAATGAGGAGAGGAAATCCTCTCCTCCCAACGTTCTTCCTGCTGCTCTGAACAGATAACAGACATGGAAAAAGCTTCATAAAAACAAGCTTTACATTCCTGTGCCATCAGTACAACCAAAAGTTTTTGTATTCTTCATATTCCAACTGGTTTCCACTTTTATATGTCATCTGCTTATAGCTTTTTAAAAATGGATCACATTTTCATTTTACATGTATTTGAATTTTTAATAACAATAATCCTGATAATTGACAGTTTTTAAAAAAATTTTTTTTAATGAAATTTAGATTAAAATATTCCAACCTTGCAGATCTGAGCTGAGTGAATTCAGCTAATATTTTTCCCACTCGTTTTATAAGTTTAGCACATACTGCTCACCCTGTTTTGGTTTATTATGCCTAGATAGTTGACAATGTGTCTGTGTAACTTTTTCTTTTTGTACTTCCAAAACAGATTAAAGCGTAAGGCTTCGGGGATTTTGATTTTACTCCTTCAGAATTCAATTTCCAAATTACGTAGGCAAGAAAGAAACCCAGATTATCCTCTGAATGATTTTACACATGAAGCTGCAAGTAAAGACTTGTAATGATCACATTTATCTGAACAAGGAAGGAACAAGAGAACTTTAACTTTCAGTAACTTGTAGATCTGCTAGTCGTATCTTTCCCCTCCATTATGAATATTCTGGCTCACTTTAAGATATCATACACTGAGGAGAACTTTTTTTTTTCAATACTCATTCAATTCTTTACACAACTGTGAAACTTTGGTCGATGTTTTTCCTCTTTCTCTAATCTAAACTGGTTTGACATTAGGATTTTCTAAAACACTCTTCCTTTTTTAGAAACAACCTGCTTTTAATGTTACTGTACATCATCCAGCAAATAAAAAGTTAAAGATCTGCTGCATTTTGATCAGATACATACCTGCCTTCGTTGACCATCTTCGGATCTCCAGTGCAGGTGAAGTTTTCGATGTATGCGCCTGCTGAGCAGTTGATGAGTTTCCAGTCCGGTTTGCACACATCAAGGAAGTGCGGCCTGAGCCGGCCGATCGAATACTTTGCGATGTCCGTCAGAGACTGGCTCATGCCGGCACCAAAGACGAAGGTACCGACGGCTTTGTAAACACAGGCAACATAGTTGCCGAACGTTGATTTGGATTCGATGCGCTTTAGATAAACTAAAAGGCACTCGCCAAAGACCATCTGCAAAGGAAGGAGAGAAATAAGTTAGAGCAAAAAAAGAATGTTTCATCTTGTAAATATTTGTCATGAAGTTGTTAAAATTACTTATGTTTTTGATTTTTGATGTTACATTACTGAAAGAATTGGTATTTTTCGATCAAGAACTAGAAAAGGAGATTTTTTTTCACGCCTATGCACAAAAAAACAAGCAAAGAACATTACAGCTGAGCATGCAGACGAAGATTCAAAGTCAGAATATCTTTTGCCGTCTTTTTATTTTGAGTAAACTAAAAAAGTTTTGTTTTGTACTTGTTGCTTTTGGTTTTCCTGTTTGCTACACCAACTGGAGAAGACATAATGCAAAGACACTATAGGTCAGTTTCTCTACATTGCAGATTAAAATATATATATATATATATATATATTTATCCCAGGAAGATGTCCACTTAGCAAACATGTTATTTAGTTATCTTTTTCTCAAAGTTAATTGGCTTATAGTGCAATATATTTAATAATCGGCACCCCTGCGGGAGATGAGTAAGAAAAATCAGCCATATTTAACACAGTCACACACAAAAACGGCAACAGTTCTTCACACTTTGGAGATTTTTTTTTTTTTAGTGCAATTGAATAACATGTTTTCCTGTCTTTCCAATTTACAAAAACGGGCTTGTGTGTCACATCTATACAACAGGATAAGATGAAATTATAAATGGATAATTAAACATTCCTTAATGCGCTGTTTAACTTGAAAAAAGTGAGTTATAGCTTAATAAAATAGTTCTCATTTATTTTATAGCATCTGTGGTGCTGGGTATTTTCTTTAAAATAAAAAGTTATTTCCTAATGTGGGATGCTTTTCTCTAGGGTGCATTTTTCATTTTATGTGCATCTGTGTGTGAGAGCATGCTGCTGGAATAAAAAGATTTGGTATTTTAAGAGGTGCCAATAACCATGGGGGAGGATGTGCCTTACATGTTTCTGTGGTTGAAATTGAAATAGACAGCAGTGACTGTGCTTTACGAAAACCTGATAGATAAGAGGCCAACAACAAAGCTTAAAATAGCACAGGACCTGGTGAGCCGTTCCGCTTAATACTGATCCTGGAACAGCACAAACTGCAGCCGAATTGATGTGTTGCTATTATTTTGAATATTATTTTGACTTTCTTTCTACAATTTCTACAATAGAACGAAATTAGCTCTCAGATTTAAAGTGATCTTTCCATCTGCCTTTTTTATTTAGGATGCATCCATCTTAATAAAGGTCCTATGCATACCTCTTTCAGAGTCATCTTAAACAAGCTTGATTAATAGCGTTTTCTCTTAGCGAATCAGGACGCACATGCAATGTAGAGAAATTATTTTAGCAGAAACACAAAGAAACTCAACCAACATGTAAAGGAGGAAGAATCAAAGGGCAGGAAGAGCTGTTAAAAGAGGCACAGAGGGGAACTGTTAGCAGGTAAAAAAAACACTTACAATGAGTACTGTGCAGGGAACCATAACAGCTCCTAACAACTGATAGGAAATGGTGTCCTCTTTATAGGGATACTTGATCGTATCGTCATTACAGAAAAAGCCTCGGTGGAAAGGCCTGTGCAGCAAATTGAGTATTGCAAATGGGAGTCCCGCTGGCAGAGAAGCAAAGAAAAAGAAAATACGAGTTATAAGAGGGCGTCCGGACAAATTCCCATCATGCAACAGCGCACCCCTTTGTAAAGCCAAACGCTGCAATCCGATGAGAAGGTCCCAGAAAATGAAGCAACCCTCTGCAGGAAGTGTCTTGCCCAGCTTTTCAGGAACATTGTTAATGGTTAAAAGATAGTCACATGTTAGTAAAGAGTGAAGGTTAGTCCAAAACACAATCAAAAGACAGAACATAAAAATGGCATTTCTCGTGAGATGATTTGTAACCTCTTTTGAGGTTACAAATCATCACTACCAAGAGCATCTCCGCTGCATTCTCCTCTGAGAAGCAGGGGTTGTGTTTCCGAACAGCCGTCAGACCAAGCAATCACGACTGCCTGGAATCCTCTGGGTCTCTCTGTGTATGGAAATTTCCTCTCCCTGAGAACTGATCATGGAGATCCAAGTTTCATCAACCCCTCATTCTCTCTCCCCCCCACAGCTCTCCCCACAAGTTGAACTTTTACACATAAGGACAATTTAAAGGTGCGTTTTGACTTTACCACTTATTCCAGTGTAATAACCGGAGCCAAATCAGAGAACAAAGTTAGAAATTTAGTCCAAAAAACTACCTTAAACCTCTGAGGATGATGGAGGGTGCAAAACCTTTCCAACTGATCAAATATACAACACATTACGTTTCTCTTCCAGTATTAATTTATTTAAAACTCATATTTTCTTTTAACTTTTTTAACGGGTTACTGCCAGTTCTTTTTTGGAGGGCAAATAAGTCACTCTGGTTCAATATTATAGTGTTAAGGAACTGTGATACTACACAAGAGTAATTTATACCGATAGCTGTAGAAGATTTTTCTTTATGTCTTGAGATTGCTGGTATTACGATGATAGTTTGGGTCACTATTAACCCACATTTTCTGACTCTTTTCTTTCTTTTCTTTTTCAATCACTCTGTGTGATCCACTGTGGGCATAAAGTCAATTAAGTCTTTCCAAAAGAATGAAAAATACTACTGCCATGAAGAATTTGCCTGCATGGTACTTAAAATATAATACCTTAGCAAATCTTGGAACCAAGCAGTCCTTTGCAATTGCGATATTGCTAAAGATTGAGATTCAATATATAGTGCATTTTTACTTATAAAGCACAGGTTGAGCCAAATTAAGTTGCAAAGTAAGAAGGTTTCAGCATACAGTCAAAACACACCTTAAGATCCTGAAGAAGCAAGACAGTAACAACATACAAATGAGACTTTAGTACATATTAACAAGTAACAAACATGCTTCCAGCTCCCATTATAGATTCCAGAACCAAGTGGTCCAGAGATGCATTCCAGCTGCCTGCATGTCTGTCAGACTGAATAACAGCCATGGAAAGATCAAATAACAGCGCATGTGTAAAGCCTGGAATCTGTTGCTGTCCTCCATGTTCTGACTCACGAGATTGTTTTCTTTCCTTCAACAAATAATTGAACATCTTAAGTGATTATTTAGATTAGTTTAATTTTATTTCCTTATTTGATGTTTTTAAGTGGACATCCTCCTTCACCACTTATCCATACTGAACATCAGTATCTGCTAAGTGCTCGCTAATGTGCAGCTTTATCAGCTCTGACAAACCTCTCTCAACGTGGATATTTTGACTTGCTAAACCAGGACAAAGTGCAGCCATTAACGAACGAAATGAGAGCTTTTCACTGTGGGCGTGGATGAAAAACCGCCGCATTTGTTTTGCCTGAGGCACCGGCCTCGGCACTCCTTGGACACGTGTGTTACGCTTGTGTTTGACAAGTCAACATGCAAGCCCTGAGACTGGCTGCCGAGAGTAACTCTACTACTTACAGAGCTAATGGGCAGGCAGAGCCCCACAGAGTAGAGCACCGTGGAGGTGACTGTGCTGGAGTGGAAAGGGTACTTGATGCTGTCATCGCTACAGAAAAAGCCCCTTTGATAGGGGCGGATCTTACCCAGGTTAAAGATTGCCAGAGGTAGAGCCCCTGTGGAAGAAGAGATCAGGACTAGTTAACACAGGAAGAAGTCAGAGGTTTACAAAATTAAATTTTAAAGAAAAAAAAAATCATTAGAGTGTAGAGATTATTTCAAAATAAAAGCCAGTAATGCTATTTAGGGATGCACAATTTATTGGCGATAACATTGGTATTGGCATGTCAGCCAGTTCTTTACATACTGGTATTGATCTGATCAGAGAAACTGGGCCGATATTAACAACCCATGTTTATTTCCTTCTAGTTGCAGATGGGGAATGTTTTGTGGAAGGAGCAAAGAACAGGTATTTGGTATTTATTTTGGCATATGGCAACAATACAGCGGTTTTTCACATTATAAAGGGAGTTACATATGATATCTGTAAATATCAGCGGCCATAACAAATATTTTAACGTCAGATATCGTCCCAAATTCTCAAATTGGTGCATCCCTATTGATATTAGTATCAAAACAAGTGCAATACTGTAATGCAAATAATTGCAGCAATGTATTAAGTTTACACATTTGAATAACTATTTCTCTAGTAACCTAATATTTGTGATTGTCTTATAGCTAAAAAAAAAGCATAAACAGCTTGGTCCAACGCACATTATACTCATATTTTAAGAAAAAAATTACATATAATCATTTTCACATACTTTTTTTTTTAATCTGAACGAAATATGGATGTTTCAATAAACACAGTTCTAGTAGTTGTAATTCAAATTGTGTCAAACTGTTTAAAAATCCACAAAGCATCTTTTATTCCTACACCTTTGGTTTTAAGAAACTGATTTCAGGCAGAATTTTANACCTCCAATACACATTAGAAAGTGGATTAACATTAACTACAGAGCTTGATTATGTCATATAGAGAGGTGGGAACCGTTAATATAACAGAAGGAGAAACTTTTTTGGGCGTTGGAAACCCAAAACCAATAGATCATTCAATTCCATCTTGTTTCTTCAGTAGATTTATTCCTGATGAAAAGAAAAGTCACAAAAATGTACATTAATGCGGCCAATCAGATACTCAGCAGCGTTCTAGGGAAACAGGAAAATCACAAACCACAAAAATCCACTTCCTTTAAGCTTTCCTTTTTTTGTTTAGTGTGAAATAACTCAACACTCCCTACACATAGAATACCATAAAGTTAAAAGGTTATGCTAATTGGTTTCGACAGTGCAAAGTCTGTGGGGAATGCCGCTGTCATCTCTCTGGCCGTTTGGCCTGTTTAACCCATTGTGCTGCAAGAAAGAGTCGTTCCCCTCATTCAAGTGGAAACCAAGTCGATTGTTGCGCTGCGGCCCACATTAACAAGCAAGCCGCCGGCAAGAGAACACAAAAAACACATCACATGAAAATGCAGCTGAATCTCTGAAACCATTCTGCTGCTGCTGCTGCACCCTGCGGAGCTGTGATGGCTGCAACAGCTGGAGATATTAAAAAACGGTGGTACAGAAATGCTCCAAGACCTGTGTCACAACTGGGAAGTTACAACTAATAATAGCTTAAACAGTTTAATCTAACAACTCAAGAGTTACCGGTCTACACTGGTTTACTTCCTTCTAGAGTAACTTCATTAAGAACATTATTTTTGCAATGTAGACTCAAACAGGACAAGCAGCCTTCTTCGTGAAACATTTACTACAAATTATTTGGACCCCCAGTAAAGACATGTATAAATGCACCTGCCTTACTTGCATAGCATGTTCTCTTATCTTTACGATTTTAAAGAGTCACTTAAACAAACAGGCCTCTGTTTGTTTACTTGTCATTAAGCAAGACAAGTAATAAAAAGTTGGAATACAGACTACAATTAGGTTATTATTAAATGAAGGCAACTCTTAACAGTTGGGTTTTAACCTCGATTTAAAGGAACTCTGTTTTGCAGTTTTCAGCTGCAATACAGTAGATGAGGGTGTGTGCTAACTCTTGACTGCCTGTTCTCTATTTAGTCAGCTGGAGAAAGGTATAGCACATGATGCATTGATTTGTTTTTAACACCTGCTCAACGCTTGAATTGATTCATAGCAATTGGTGAGATCGTAATGTAGAGCTGTGCATCATCTGCATAGCTAAGGCAACCTTATTTCGTTTTATAATATGATTAAATAAAAATCAGTTGTGTGTGATTATGTTACTACAGTATAAGATAAATTAATTTCGAGGCCTTTTACCCATCTCTACCAGGGGTAGAATACATATAGAGCTCTGTCTTGTCCCTCTGCATTCATATAATTTGCTCATTAAATACCCATGAAGTGCAGTGTGACCGCAGACTCCAGCCCCAATCTCAAGACAAATTCTCAAAGACCCCGGTTATAATTTAATAATGTCGTTTACTTGGAAGACGAATCCAATTAGCAGACAAAGTTCAGCTCAGACAGCTGGCTTGGCTCTCTCTCAGTGCTCATTTTACTGGAAGGATTTTCAATAACTTTGTGGCAGATCAGCCTTGGGTCAAATTTGAAAGTCTAAGCTTCATTGATCTTTAGGGATAGACTGGTTGGATCATGGTTTTAATAACTTCTTCAGCTGAAATTCAGTTTGTATACTGTTTGTACAGCCTAAATAATTTTTAGTTAGATGCCAAAACAGATGCCTTAAAAGCAGCAATCACTGTTCTCAACATTTTTTTTCTGAATCATGCAAATAGAAAACAATCAAATCCCCCAAATCTGCAAAAATGTTTCTAGGAAAGTTTGAATGCTTTGATATTTTCATTTAAATGGTGCACGCTTCATTTACCTGTAAGCTGGTTAAAAAGAAAATAAAACAATTCTTTTGTGTTTTCTATAAAAATAAATTAGGCCAAAATTTGGATGCCGTTGTAGTATGAGTTAACAATCTCATGTTATGGCGACATTATTTTGAAAGTTCAGTAAAGTAACATGTTTGTACTAGAGCTACATGTTCTACCACATAATATCTACATTAGACTTCCAGTGTTAGCCCACCCTGTAAACAGCAGAACGTCGAAAAAGGATCAAATTTTGCTCTACAACCAGGAAATTCATCAGGTGGTCATGCCAGATTTTGCTAAAGCCTTTCACCTCTATAGTCATTTGCTGAAATTAAGATTTAAACCCCCCACTGCTTTAATTGACACCAAGTTTAAGTCTGAGCCCATTGCCTCTGAGTGAAGCAGAGTTTAAACAGTGATTTACAACATATTTTAATCACTGTCATGAGCTCATTAAAAAGCTGACTCACACTGACTGTTATGCATGAGCACACTCACTTTTTCCTTTTACTCAACATGTGTCTGTGTATCAATAAATACACATCAATAAAAAAATGTTTTATATTACAGGCTATATTATTTCAGCAGCAAAAGGGAAAAAATATATTGATGCCATTGCTTTTTTTTATGTGTGAATACCATGAAAGTGTGGTATTTTTAGACAAGGTTGTGATACTATGTGAAACTTGTTCCTACGTTTAGTCTTTGGTCAGCTTAAGTCTAGCTTAAAAAACAACTAAACATTTTCAAATCAAGATAAAAAGTGTTATGTGATAAAAGTAATACAGCAAATCAGTCATTGATGGAGACATAGAAGCTCCAGAGAGAGAATATCTAACTCTAACAAAGTGAGACAGTTCAGTCCTATGAGCACTTCAGTCTAGATAACCTGACTGACAATCTAACACAGCACTTTTGTCTTGATCCGTGTGACACTGCTTCTACATTATAATTTGTACAGGTGCTCAACCAAGACCCCACGCTAGGAACCTTGTGGCTTGGTGAGTGAAGATCTTTTCCACTCTAGACATGACTCATCACAGCGTCTAAGCTTCCCATTCTTTTAATGTCAGGAAATTCACGTGAGCGCTTTTAAATCGTATGATCATGCACTGCAAAGACTCAGAAATTCCCCATGTGAGTTCAAAAGTCAGTTCATGGAAACATTCAACTATAAAGCATAATTGTAATCAGGGCCGGTCTGAGGTTGAACTAGAACCTCATCAGACATTTATTTGGATGAAGCTTCCAGTTAAGCCACCAGCATTCACAGAACTACTGGGCTTCCTGTTATATTTTCCATGTTTTTTTTTTATTTTGATCGTTAACTTAAAGTTAAGTAAGAGTTCATTAACGCTCATTTTATGGATAGAACAGTGTGAGAATTATAAAACAGCATATCTATTGTTGTTTATGTAAATGGTGAATTCAAAGAATTTTTGGAAAGGTGATAATGTTATTCTGCAGCTGACCCAGTTTTGAGTTTATTCTAAGAAAATGCAGAAAGGCAAAAATCTACATTTGAGTATGATCATGCACTCAGGCTATTTTTAGAACGTAAAGCCCAATAAGCAACATGTTACGGACTCAAAGGAAATGGACAATGTTACATTATAAAAAGTCAAAAAATGAGTTTTTGTTTTACCTATTAGCCTGTTAGCCAGAGGCAATGAGTTGAGTTAAAGGAACCCAGGATGTAAAATCAAATACTCATTGACTTTTCTAAAAACATTTATGGAGTGCAAACAATGAATTTAACTGAATTTACAAAAATGTTTAAACATAAGCTAATTACTTCACTCATTTTCAAAACTAGCACAATAATATTAAACTTTGTTTTGTTTTCTTCTCTTTTTTTCCTACATACAGTTAAAACACAGGAGCAGTTTTTAGGCTAGTTAGGCTATTTACTCGGCTGATTACAAACATCCCTTTTTCTAATTGCATATTTTAAACAGTGCTGCCTTAACAAGACTGCAGGGAGGTGCAGCATTACTCTAAGTGTTTGTTTGCCCCCTTTTCAGCCAGCTGACTGGCTTTGTGCAGCAACAGGCAGCGGGTGTCCAGCAAGTAAAAGATTGCATCCCTCTGCCACTTTCTATTGCAACTAAATAGCAAAAAAATAAATAAATTAACAGTATGATGGAAACTGGCTTAAGCTATTCACATAAATTTCAAGCATGTACAATTTACACATTTGTAGACATGTCATGTAAAATCAAGTTCTTCCCAGGTTAGCAGCTGACTGTGTCTCCAATTATGCGCAAGTTTTACTAATACCTCGGGCAGGCCCAGACTGCGTCTAAATATTATCCAGTCAGAAAAAAAAAAGTTTACAAGCACCTAACAAGCTCAAAGGTCTTTTGCAACACTAAAAAAAATCTAGAACTGAGGATATAAAAATGTTATTTGTTAAGTGGCTTATATATAAACACAGTCCTGGACATTCACCACTCCCTTCACAAGATAGTAAGCTGTTAAAAGAAGGATTAAAGCCGCACACACACAAATCAGCTTATATCATTAACAGGGCAGCAAATAGCCCACAACAGTGAATGAAATGTTTAAACACATACCTAGAATTAGACAGACTAAATCCAGCAGGACAAAAGGGATTCCTTTGGTCTCAAACATGTTGACTCCTCTCCGTCTGCGCGCACGGTCCCTGTCTCTGCGCGCGCTGCCTCCGCTGCGCTTTAATAACCCTCAAAGGTGGATGCTCCTCCTCGCAACGCAGTTACTCCTACTGCTCCGGCTGTCGTTGTTTTTCACTCGGTCGGTAAGGATAAAAAAAAAAAAAAAGGGAACCCGCGGCAGCAAATGGTTCTTAAAATATCACAATAAAAACGTGAGAAACTACCCGGTCCACAGGAGAGCTGTTTACATATAAGGTTAGCTGCAGTTGTTATCGCTCTTCTTGTTGGGTGGTGGTGAAGTGGCAGCTCTGCCAACAACAGAGCCGGAGCTTCATTGTGCTTTCACAGCTGCTGAGGGCTTTTAAATAAAACAACTCGCTCTCATGAACGGCCCGGTCATTTGGACGGACACCTGTCCCGTGACGACGTCTGCAGCCAGTGAAATATGATCCGAAAGCCGAGCCGAAAAGCTGCGAAGACCTCACCGGCTGCAGCAGGCCATGGTGCTGCCTTCACGTACCGGAGAGGAGTCCGTAAATAAGGCGGATTCATTTTTGCGTTCATGTAGCGTCGGCAGAGTGGGGGGGGGAAAAAAAGCATATTTCTCCACAGTTTTCACACTGGGGTTCTGGTAAATGGTTATAACATTTTCCCTGCGGTAACTCTCTTTGCGTCTTCATATCTGCATAATTCTGCAGGAGGTAAAAGCACATTAACAACACAGTAATGCTAAATACCTTTCTTTAAATATCACCACCATTAAATCTACCTCATTTGGCCAATCCTCATTATGGTTCTAAGCCAAGACTATTTTATTCCATTTTGCAATTATAAGTGCAAAATAATTGTTGCACTATTTTTTTATGTGATCACATATTTACACGGAATAAGTAAATCTGATTAGTTATGGAAGTCTGAGCTCAGAGCTGGGAATGACAGCCTACACACTTAGCAATACAAGCCAAAAATTATTTATCTCGATTTTATTCATTAGAACAATGACAACAATAAACAAGTTCACAAACACACTATGTGTGCCAGTGGTTCATGGAGACATAAACTATCCAAAGTTCTTATATCAAATAAGTTTATGTCAACCATCTTCACTAAATTATATATGAGCTGCAGTCTTTTAAACCAAGGCAATATTGTTGATTTTCTGACTAGAAACCTGACTAAAAACCTGGCCAAACTAATGTCAGAGTACAATAAATATGCCGAAGTGAGTCTTTTCAGGCCAAAGAACATGTTTTGAGGATTTTATATGTTTTATATTCGGGGACACCTGAATGAAAGTTTGTTTTTTTCTATAATTTCTCCTTGTTGCATTGTCTTTCTTGCATGCTACATCATTATATGTATGCTCCTTTATTTATGTATTTACTTTTTAATCATCTATTAGAGATTCCCCCCCCCCCAGACAAAAGCTATCTTATGTTTACAGCTTGTTTGAACCTCTAACAGGAAGACACATATTCTTGTGATTCATTGTAGGAAGCATGTGATAAGCATAGATTGATTAAATTGGTCACAGAGGTTAACGGTACTTCAAAGTGGGGCAAAGATCAAAGCGGTCCTCTACTGTCTTTTAAAATAAGTGAATTAAAAAAGGCCATGACTGTTTATGGTTAATCTCCTGGGATGTTAAAACTGGATGTTTATTCACAGAGAGGACCGTTATAATTTAAACATTATGAATACAAAGCTTGATCTCTTTTTTTATATATGCAAACAAAAAAAATCATGTGAAGAATAAAAAGTAAGACCAAAATACTCCCCAGGCACACAGTCCAATAATTATGAGCAAATTTTCCAGCATGATAGCACATGTGTTACAAGGCAAATGTGATAATGAAGTGGATATCAACTTGTGAGCCAAGCATGAATAAAACAATAGCTCAGGATTTCACCTGAAAGATGATATTCAGCATGTCAGGTTGACTTGCAGAAATTCTACGCTAAAAATCAACTCTTCAAATTTATTTTGCATGAACAAATAAAAGCATTTAAAAATCAAGTGTCTATTTGTTCTTTAGTATACTACAGAAACATGTTTACAAAGTAATGTGTTGAAATATTTTTTAAACACGGGAGATGTTTGTGTCTCGACCCAATCATAAAAATCTGCAGAAGCAGAATTGGAAGCTGGGTGGAGCGAAGTACAAAGCACCCAAGAAAAATAGTTTGAGGTTGAACAAAAATTGACAGATGGAAGTTCACCTTAGAGCAAGTCAGTGACCCTAAANAAAGAAATGTTTAGAGGAAAGTTTGGCTGTTCAATTCAAATAAATGTGAAAAAATTACAGTAATGAGAATACATTTTTTAGCAAGCCAACGTAAGAGCATTACATTAACCCTATGCATGTTAAACAGGAAGAGGAGTTGTCTACCAACCACAATCAGCTCATTGGCTCCATCTAGAGGTTTGGAAGTAAAGGTGCAGCAATGCAATGGGTTAAATTAAGAGACCAAAATTAATTTGAAAATCTTCTTCAAAGTAAAATAAAAATTACAAGTTTCTTATATGTAAGAAGGTGGCGCTTGGAAGAAGCAGGACATTCCCTTTTGAAACAATGAGACAAATTGGCAGATTTCAAAATAAATAACTTTGTTTTTTTAACTCCTTTAAAATTGATTTTTATTTTCTGACAGAATAACATCCACAAAAGTGACTGACCTTCAAGTTTCTTTTTTGTTTAGGCGAAAAACACCCAGGTGCTTAATTATTCTCACAAATCAGATTCAAAGAAGTTTGGTAAGGCAGACATACTGCACTGACAACATAAATTGTAAAGTGTTTTTTGCAAAAATAATCAGTCAGGTTTCATTTTATGTTCTTGCAAAAAATTTTTGCCCTTGGAAAAATACAGATCAACCATGTATTACATATGAAAAAAAGCCTTCACAATGCATAAATATGTTTATTCAACTCATTTACACAAAGTTACAAAACCAATCTGACAAAATAACCTAACGATTGTTGAAAAATAAAAGTATTTCAGCAAAAAAGTAAATGATTGCCAGTCATTTTGTTTCTGGATCCTTATCTAGTGCTGCACAAGGATTCGAAAAAAAAAAAAAAAAAAAAATCTTTCAGGGCAAATACATCAAAATAAATAAATGATTGCTTACTTCTACTACAAATCATAATTTACTTCCCTATTGCACAAAAAAACTCCTCTTGATTGATATTAAAAATAAATTGCTCTGACTTGTTAAGTCGTCGTCAACATAAATTCACCAAACGTTAACACTTCCCTGTAAAAGGTTTACAAACTAATTTATGTGACACACACAGAAGGTCTGAGTTTCTTTGTCTGATCTAAAAACGTCAACACTCACATCCAGGCCTATTGGTACTGATGGTAAAGATGTATAATGAAAGTTATATGAAATTCAAAACAATAACAAAAAAAAAAAATCTAACTTCTAGCATTATTAGTAGCAGCTCCACCACTGGAGCTGCTATTGTCATGCCTAAAAAATGTTCATAGAATAAATGTAGCATTTATTTTACTTTTTAAGTAAAGTAATTTTGATTTCCCGTTTCCCCTTGCCAAAATAAGAACGAGAGGAGAACATTGAATTTGAGTCAGGCACATGTGTGTTGAACGTTTTTTATGTGGGGTGGAGGGGATGATGCAGTGATGCTGGCCTGTGCCACACAAAGGAGTTGGATTGAGAGTAGATTGTAGAGCAGGATAGTGATCTAAAACACAGACAAACCAACACAGAAAAGCTCCAGCCATTAATCACTTTCTATGGATATCTCATTACACAGACCTTAATCTTATCTCTCCTCATTTCACCGAGAAGACGACATAAGGACCCAGGACTCTTACGTAAAGAAGAATGGTCGAAGAGTTTTGTCTCCGTTTTCTCTGACCTTGTGAAATGTTACATGAGAAATACTTTTCTATTGTGAGAAAGGAGGTTGAGCAAATACGAGGTAGTAGGGGCGCCAATAGGGGAAGCAATAATAATTTTGTTACAAAAAAAAAAAAGTTGATGGACAGAATGATTCTGCATTTCTATCAAAAATTATACTCAAATTAAAGCTCGAATCTCCCCAAAACGTTCAGTATATAATTTTACCGCAATAAAATAATTTATAGGCTTTTCTCCACATCTTAAAAACAGGGGAGCCAATAAGGCTAGAATGAGCTGAATGTAATACTGTCCAAGCAGGCAAAAAAGAAAATAAAAATTCTAAGACTTGACATTTACAGAACACAATTATAAATACAGAAGCAAAGGCAACTGAAAGAATAATTTATGTAAAACTTTACAAGACAGACTTTAAAAGAGTCCTTCACTGATAGCTCAACAGAGTGTTATTCATTTTCAAACCAGTGGGTGGCTCTGTTCACACGTAAAAAACTTCAGTGCAAGTTAAACTTTCACTGATCATGAAAAACAGACGGATATGACATTATTTACATAAGGCACATAGCTGAGATGTATTACGGCTCACAGTTGCATAAAAAAACAAAACAAACTTAAAATAGCTCTCATACACACAGACATTAATATGATTCTGTACAGAAGTTTACGTACAATTATGGACATTAATGTTACATTCATTTTGAGTTTTTTTATCGAAGCATTTGATCTGCTCTTTTTACAGAATGGAGAAACTATGACGTGTACAGTTTCAATGGTGACTAAAAACCAGAACTGGAACTGCATATTTGAATGTATTATGAATTGTCAAACATTTGCATACCAAATGCAAATGCATCATCCACTAGTATCTGGATAATGTACTTTTATAAGCTGCAGCAAAACCATACGCTTTTGTAACCAACAAGAAACTATTTGTACCCTCTCTTTATCAGAAATTATTGTTTAAATTGGTTAGTTTTCTGGGTTATGTTTTAATAAGGTTGCAGAAATTCCAGAGACTTAGTGGTAGCCAGCTTTATCCATCCAAAATTTTGCCTTGGATGTGCATTTTGGATCACGGTTTTCTTGGAACATCTGACAGCATCCAAGATTCAACCATGTGAACAAGATTCAAGCCTGTTTTAACATGGAAGAAGCTAAAACAACAACAGAAGCTGAAAGAAACTTCTCCACAATAGAGACTTTCAAGCTTGATAGAAATGTGCAGCTGCCACATGGACAAACCAAATGCAAAAAGAGACAAAGATGGACTTTTTGGTCACAGTGACATTAGACTTTCAAACATGATCAGTTTATAAAACACCTGGCCTGGTGGTGGTAGTACCAGGCTATCAGGGGGTAATTTGCCAAAGTACGGCTAGAATAGTGAAAGGTATCTACCTCCTTATTCTTAAACTCAAATCTGAAGTCTTCATTGAAGAAGATTGACATCATATGGTTGAGCTCAATTAACTTTGCTTGTTGAACATGAATTCAAAGGATAATTAAAAAAAAAATACAAATAGCTGGTGGTATTTTTTCATAGAAGTACGTAAAGATGTAACTAAACCACATTTTACATATGGAGTGAAAATACAAAATACAATTTTTCAACCAAACTCTAAGTTTTTAATCCACAACATCTCTTTCTTGTTCCCTTGCATTTCCTGCACATATATAAAAGAGTGAGTCTTGTATTTGGTTTAGAGGACAGCAAATTAGGCAAAATTATTTCAGAATTATACAAAGCTTAGATACTGATTCACCTGCTGGATGCAGTGCCTAGCCTTTCTCAGTCCAGAGTCACGTCTTCTTTGGGTTTTGCAGTTTCTGCTTGCGGAGATGAGCTTCGATCTCATGCCTGAAGAACAGCATTCCCAGCTGGCCATGCGAGGCCTCGTTCATGGCCTTGGACTGCATGCACATTCGGTACTGGTCTGGCGGCAGCTCGTCGGCGCAATGCTTCTCGTGCCACAGGTGGAAGAGGCCGCGCGACGGCGCTCGGACGACCAGGAGGTTGCTGTGGAGGTACTTTCTGTAGAGGTGGACGTCTTCGCCGCCCCAGCCTTTGATGTCAATGTCAAAACCTCCTGGCAGAACAGACATGGTCATCAGAAGATTTGTCAGTAAACATGTTGCAGCATGGCTCACAGTTATGGTGTTATATTCACTTCCTGAAAAAAAAAAAAATGATATTGGAAAAGAGGTTGCAGTTTTTCATTGAGAGATTTGTCAGTTAGGACAATGAAGGTTGCTTCCTGCAAGGTTCACAACTCCCTTCTGTTTTATTTTGATTGTTATATCTGCTTCCATCTTTCTTTTTTATTTAAAATTTTAAAAATGCGTGCTGTTTTTACAAAATGTAACTTTGTTACAATGGTCTTATTTAAACTGAAGGAAAAAAGAAAGTGCTGTACTTCTTTGAAATGAAGCTTTGTACAAGTCTGAATATATAAACACCTGTTCTTTACTATTTTCTAAAAATATATTATTGATATACCAAAAACCTCCAAAACCAAATAAACACCAAGTCCTAGATTGTCCTCATTTATCGCAAAAAAGCAAGCCGAAAATGAAAATGCCATGTTTGAAAAGCTAAGAACAGCTCTGCTGCTTCCAGAAGATTCAGGAGGGAAAATAGATACCAGCTGCTAACGAAATGTAAATGAATAATTGATCAGGAAATGTAGACACCTCTGTGAAAGAGTTGTGTGTTAACACAGGCTGGAAGGAAATCAGTAATAACTTTATAGAGAATCTGTTGGTTATAAATCCGTTTCTAAATTATTGGAACTCCCTCATTATATGATGACAAAGGCTATTCAAGAGCAGAAAACAATTTCAACATTGATCAGTCTTTTCAGGTTGGTGATCAAGACAACATCGCTAAAAATTAAGTCCACTTTTTCAGCCACAGCTTTTTCCATTTTACCTTCATCTCTGTTGAGAAAATACTTGAAGTAGGGATTTTGTTGAATTATCTTCTTTTTCCTTTTACATTGAGGTTAGATTTCAATCATTTTAAACAATTAAAAACTGGTAAAAATCACATGTGATTATAGATACATAAATTAGTCATGATAAGCACATGAACCCTCGTTTTACTATAACTGTAATTCATGATCTGACTTTATAATAATGGTTCTAAGCTTGGATACCCTTATAAATAAAATAGAGAACGCAAGGTATAATTTAAGGAAGAGCTCTGTAGCAATGATCTGCATAACTTCTATAGTTTTTGGGCTGAATTTAAATACAAGTTTCATGAGTTCACAATTAAAATGTCAAGGTGAGGGTCTTTTGTTATATATATAATTTTTTTTTATTGCAGAGCAAGAGTGGGATTTTGTCTTCTGTAGCTAAAGTACCGTAAGTGCTTTTACAACTGTTTTAGTGAGAGGGGAAATGTCTATGACTAAGACAGGAGGCCACACAGCCTTCTGTTAAAGCACTTTAGATGGTCTTAGTCTGGATGACTGGAAGTCTTCACACATTACTCACTGCATGAATCATTTTGCTAACATAAATTGATCAAGTTAAACCTTTGATTAGTCCTGGAGTCTATGTGCAAACAAAAGCAAGTACAAAAGCTGCCCATCTTTCCCTTTATTAGGGCATTTTAGGAACTGTTTAGACAGAATCCATGCATTACGGTTTGTGTGTATCTGCATGTGTATTTTTTGCCTAAAAATAAAACACAGAATTACAGATTTCAAACTGAAGGGAATTAAAACTGATGAATAAGTGTAACTTTGTAAAATACCATATCAACTTTATATGTATTTATTTTAGTAATTTCATTTGAAAAGTTAACTTTTTATTTTAAAGATTATGGCTGACAGGCAATGAAAACCCAAAATCCAGTGTCCCTTAAAATTAAAAGATTACTTTGAATCTATTAAGATCTTTCTTGAATGTAAAAAAAAAAAAAAGGACAAATCAGAAAGCTTATGTTATGACCTACACAGTAACGGAGACAACTGATAACTAGACAACATTCCAGCAGAGATACATGGCTTTCCCTCACAAGGAGAGTAAGGCACAAAAGGCATTTGGATGGAAAGTTGAGTGGAAAGAAAATATTTTGGTAAACAAAGTGCACAAAAGAACCTTGTGAAGCCAAACCTAGTTAAGAATTTAAGGAAGAATATCAAGGAATACACTGAAGCTAGAGAAAGTGCATAAAGAGCCTCAACACATAGAATTATGTGACATTAGTCACGAGTAAATTAGGTTGTGTTACGTCACTCCAGAACTAGAGACGCCAGAAGTGTTATCATTTTAAGCACGAGCCCCAACTACATACTGAATGCATGTACTATAGTGCACACAGCTATACTCTTGAGTAGGGTGTTAGTTATTTTATAAAAATAGTTTCTTATTGGTCATATGTAATATTTCATTATTTTAATAAACTGGATTTTGATTTTTAATGAGCTGTGAACCATAATCATTTAAATTAAATTATCACTCTGTGTGTAATGAATCAATGTAATATATGAGTCACTTTTTCATGACAGACAGGACATAGGAAGATTCTGAGCTACACTGTTGCTGCTTTATTAAATTACCGTTCAGGGTAATATAATAAAACCAGAGCTCCATATCGTGAATAGTAATGCAATACTGAGCTGTTAGTGCTCTGCTGTTTTTCATGTCCGTTCAGCAGCGGCACCATTAGGACAACAGCGAGGATATTACTGCCGCATCTGATGAAGCCTTTTTTTACTGTGCAGTGTCACGCCTCTACTCAGACAATCAGCCGTCAGGAGGAACTGATTATAGATTCCTGAAGCCGTTGTAAAGTGGTGTGACTGCTATGTAAATTCTGTTGTGTAATCCTTACCTATGTTGATAAAGTCAGACCTGTATTGGCAGGTCATACCAAAACCGAAATCCCTCCAAAAGCCCGTGTCTTTCTTGATCACCTAGAAGGAGAGTTGCAAACATATTGTGAAACACGCACAGTAGGATTTGGAGACTTAGCTGCATAAGAGGATAAGTATTTCCAAACCGTCTCCAAGTAGTCAGGAAAATGAGAACGTTTGGATCATTCATGTGTTACCAGTTGTTGCTCCACCGGTGGGATGTGCTCTGGACTTCCATAAATGACGGCAGGGTTGTACTGGCTGAATAACACGGGGTAGAACACCTTTTTACCTGCAGGGACAAAGCAGCGTTTGACATTTGCTGGTGATCCTAATGATAATTTAGTCACCCAGAGTTTTATTAGTCATAATAATTATTTCGCTGGATGGAACTACCACCGAGATTTCAGATTGAAGCATAGAGCAAATGTGGTGATAGATCACATTTCACACCATGTACCCTTAATTCATTTATTACCAATGTGAACTTTAATTTAACCTCAATTACACATTTCCAAGTCAAAGCTGTTTTCTCAGATATCTGCAGTTCCCTCTTTAAAATGTCTATTCGGGCCCAGAGGGAGTCCCTACACCAAAACCATATCAGCACAATGTGAAGTGCTTCTATTCTGGGCTCCTCCTGGATTTCTGAACTCCTCATCTCTTCGCCGACAGCAGCACTTATCATGGAAAACGACACGCTAGTGACAAGAAATGCCAGTGGAAAGTTAATTACCAGATTTGTCAGGGTGCTGCACACAACACGCAGCCAGGATCTATTCCTCTCAAGTGTGGAGGTAAGAAAATGAAAGCTTGAAGAGAAAAAAATTTGATAGAAAAGATGAAGGGAATTTACTGCCTAGTTAATTTTTAGATATGTAGTCAATTCTAGGCAAATCGTTTTTACTTTTATTTTCGAAAAACAAAGGGCTGAGAAGTGAAAAAGGATCCCATGGTCACTGTGAAGTATGGTAGATGATCTATGATACTGTGGGTCACTTGGATTGTTTTGTTAGGATGTTGTTTTAATAAAACAGTTTTATTGATATATACCTCCACCTTTTACTGTTAGAAAGCCATCTAAAAATTAACCACCTCACTTTTTCCTCCACTTAGTTAATGTCAACTCATGCCAGAAATAAACATAATCTGTAAAATCAGACACACACTGCTTCTGATTATTGTGTGAATTCCAGATACGTCTCAAAAGCTACAATTAGTCAGAAATAAAAGCTGTAATGTTTTCAGCGTAGAAGAGACTTTAGCTTGTTTTCTGTTGTAGAGTTTGTGCAGCACATCACCTGGCTGTGTGTTGAGTCTGCAGGTGTTGAGGAAGTCGGCGGTGAAGTAGATGTCCACATCACAGAAGAAAAGCAGCACATTCCCTCCCTTCCACGCTCGGGCCCCGACGTCTAGGCCCCGACCCCGAGAAAACTCCTCGTCCAGCTGAAGCAGTGTGTAGTTCTTGAAGCTGGCCTCCCTTTAAACACACACACACCATGTGAGTCATTAGAGAAGACGACATTTGGTCATATGATGAAACTCTTTTTGATGGAACTGCAACTGAACACAAAGCAGTCTTTGTTCGCAGCAGTAAAATATTTATTAATTCTGTTTACAACTATTTTAAAAGCATGGATAAAATTGTTCTCGCAAATTTCTCAGACCGTCTTGATTTTCTGCTGTATGTGGCTGATTAATGCCATTATCTCCCATCACTGAAGCACGGAGATATTTTTCAAGTGCAACAGCGTTTACATGCATCACCAATGAGCAATATAATTAAATTGTAAGAAAAAAAAAAAAAAAGAAAACTGAAGACCTGAAATGGAAAACAGTTTCTAGACTTAGTAGACTCAAAGAGTTGATTTCAATGTTGATTTGGATCTAGATGACTGAAGAGGAGTCACTAATTCTGGCCGCAGGAATACGAGCCTGTCGGTCTCTGTGGGTTTTCATTGCTGTGGCTCGAGTAAGAAGAAACAGCTGGATCCAGATGCACACAGCTGTGGCTTTTTCTTTGATCATAACAATTCACACTGTTAGTCACTAATCCTTTACTCCAACGTGTGCCCACGTAGACACACAGCAGATCACACACACATCCCGACATCTTTTTCACATAGTGGCGAGCCTGAGGAAAAAGTGGCTCACATGTCCAAATTTAAAGCAGAACAAACAGATGGAAACATCATTTTTCATACAAGTAGCTAATAAAACACATGGAAAAAGCAGCTAAAGATTTCTGTAGAGGAATTCACTGTAACGAAGGGAAAGCGTTTTTCCCTTTAGGTAGCTTGAATCACTCAGAGTGTCATCCCTCTGCTATGTACGGGTTTTTAAGTCCATGAATGGTGCGCATTAGCATAATATTTTCCTCTTGCACTAATGCGTAAACACCTTTGACACATTCCAAACCTTTCCGCCTCTCCCATAAATACGACAGCAAAACCTTTTGATCCCAAACGTCTCTAAACCTAAAAAAAATACCAGCAACATGATGCGCCTTACCGCTTCTTTAACTTTGTGAACAACCGTCTTCACATTCCAAAGGTTTCTGATGACTTCAAACTTCAAGACGCATGATGTCCGCATGTAACTACATGTCTGTGTGTGCTGTGAGGTGCAGTCGGCTGAAGCACAGATACCAGAGTTCATATCTGCCAGCACAACATGAATCCAAACAGACTGAGTGTCTGCACAGAGTCCCAGGAGAGCAGGACCGTGTGCAGCTGGCACCAAACTGTCCACAGATGGCAAACTGCAGAACAATGACTCTGCTTGTTTTAAACTACTTTAACGCAACTCCAGCTGCATTCATGTGTTGATTCAGTCTCAGCTTTAAATGTAACAGGAAGTGAGTGAGAGATCAGCTAAACCTGTAAACTGTTAAGAAGAGCACCTGCAAGGATTTCGTCAGAATTTGGTGCCTTGGAATAATATTTAAACTCTGACGTTTTTGACGTTCAGCCACATTGCAACCATGAACTTTAAGATATTTTATTCCGATTCTGTGTGGTAGGAGAACACAAAGAATACATAAACTGTGAAGTGGAAGGGATTTGCTACATGGAGCATTTTAAACTCTTATCAAATTCTAAACTAGAATAATCCTGGACTCTAACTGGGGCGTTATAAGACATGAAAACCTTTGATCTAACCCATTCCATTATGACTGACTGGGTCTTTAAAGCTATCCTCCTACCTTCTGGTGAACCTCCACCACAGCCTCAAGTCTTCTGCAGTCTAACAAATTTTCTTTCATAATCTCTCTCTATTCATCAACACTGACCAGCTTTCCAGGTCCTGGTTAAGAAAAGTATCCCCCAAACATTGGATGAACTGCAACTCTCTGCAGTTCCTCCAGAGGCACAATGTGCAGCTTGGTCTCTTTTCTTGATTAATTTTACTTTGCCTTACAGTTAAGGTGGTGAACCACATCTTTGTAGCTCTAGAGTTTCGTCATAGTATTTCCATTTTCAGGTCAAGAATTGAAAAGTGCGTCATGGGATGGTCAAAGCACAGCAAATTATTTTATAACCTAGCACTGCTTTAACATTTTCCACAACTTTATCCCTGACCTTCACATCTTCTCTAACAAACCTTTGAAACCTTCACAGAAGAGTTGGATTTCTACTGATATTAAATAACACAAAGGCGGACCTCATTAACTCTTTAGCTGACTCCTAAAGGCAAATAACACTTGGTTGTATTTGTAAAATGAAACATATAGTATATAAAACTCACATATATTATAACTTTCTATCCACTTCCCAACAGGAACTACTTTGTATAGATTGATGAAATAAAATTCCAGTAAAATACATTGACGTTTGTGTATTTGCTGAATAAAGATAGATATCACTAAGGTGTCATTCAGGAAAATAAACTTTGACCTAACTTTTTAATTGCTCATACTTAAGTTGTTCTTTTTCTCTGTGCTTGGAGTATTTTACAGATAGTCTGTGGGTGAGCATGACAAGACTGAGGACAATAAAGAAGCTGCATTCAGCTCAAACCACTATCTCTTTCCTGTGTTTTGTCTAGACATTGGAAAGAAAGTGTCACTCGTGAAACATTATTTTTGTTCTGATTTACTGCTTTGTCCTGTGGTCTTTCACCTATTGAAAGCCTATAAACATAGCTACAAAGCAAGAGGGAAGAGAGATGGAGAAATATATTAAATCTAAAGTCTGCAAAAATGCACCCGTTTCGTAATTACTTAGGCGGTCACCATAGTTCAGTTTGCAAACAATTCAAGAAAGAATTAAATAAAACAAACAGCTTTAAAAAGGTACAAGTGGGCGGACTTTGGATTCCTAGAGCAAATTTACAGTTCAAACACAGTCAAGGATAATCCATCGCTTGTTGAATGACACTGATAAATTCCTGGTTATTTACAGTAGTAGGTGTTGAAAGCCAGGTTTATTTTGTGAAAGAACTGGGTAGTTTACCTTTTCATAAACTAGTAGGGAAATCCTATTAAAAGCCAGTAAAAAGCCAGGAAGTTTAGCCAGCAAAAGTCAGTGTAACCCTACTTAAATCCATGTTTTCATAGTTGCTTTTATTATTTTGAGCTTTTGTCATCCAGACGCATCACCACACAACTCTGCTTGTTCCAACACATTCCTTTTCACTACTGTAGATAAGATGGTCTGCACCCTGCTTCAGCTGAAACTGTGTCAGTAAGAAGTCTGTGAAAAAACAAAACAAAAAAACCTCCCCCAATATGTCTCAGCGGTGGTCTTATCCTGTTAGCTACACTCGGTAAGGACAGGGTGGAGGATACTGACTCCAAGCATGACGCTTGTTGATGAAACAGACTTCAGTGTAAGTTCACAATCTGTGGCTTCTGTTTACTCCTGTCACTTTTGGTTGGACACCAACTGAGCCTGCTTCCTTTAAAAGTGATGATAGTGGTATTGGTTTTTAAATGGGAATCCCAGTGCCATCATTTTGCTTGAGTTTGAAAAAAAAAAAAAGAAAAACCATTCAATAGCTATTGAATGCATTGTCCTCATTTCTTTTCATACATCAAATGTCTCTACAATCAATACTGTAGCATCATATTAAAAGACTTGGCATGTAGTCAAAATGAAGAACTGAACCATGCTGCTCTGCTCTGCTTATTCCTTTAGTAAGAAATAAAAAAATAAAAAAAAACGGTCAGTGAAGTGAACAATGCTTTATTGGATGTTCAAACCGGCCACAAAGGACCCCAGAACAAGATTCAAAGAAATGCAGGATTCACTTTCCTCAGTTAAGGTCAGAGGTTATGCGTCCATCACAAAAATAAGAAAGAGAGACTGGGCAGATCACATTTTGGTGACTGATGAGGACTGATGAGACAAAAGCTAAACTCCTTAGAAGGTGTGTGTCCCGTTATATCTGGTGTAAAGCTTTACAGAAAAACAGCATCATATGGAGGTGGGGTTATGGTCTGGGGTTATTTTGCTGCTTCAGGACCTTATATGATTATGTGACATGACCTTAAAAAGGCCGTTCATGATTGAAAAACCTCTTTGTAGCTGAATTACAACAATCATCCTATTATAAGCGGACCAAAGTTCCTCCACAGCTGGAAAAGACTTATTGCAAGTTATCACAAACGCTTCATTGCAATTGTTACTGCTGAGCTGGGGCCAACCATTTGCTATGTTTAGGCGGCAATAACATTTTCACACAAGGATATGCAGGTTTGGATTTTTCTCTCCCTTAATAAGAAACAACTTCATTTAAAAACTGCATTTTGTCTTTGACTAATATTTAAATTGGTTCCGTTCTGGAAATTAAGAAGTTAGCAAGTCACACTGATAGAAAGTGTGAAAAAGGGCTTGTATGTCCATGCAAACAAGTCTATTATGACAGCAGCTAAAGATAAAGTTAAATATTTAAATAAATAGCTGATCACGCTCTTAGGTGAACCTTGACCAGACTGGGGAGACCAGGGCCCCGTCCTGGAGCCAGAAGCTCAGCGGCATGTGCACAAAATATTTCAATCATTCTCAGTTGTGAATATTTGTCTGTTAGTTAGCAAGGTCAAAACAGGAAACCATGCAAATGCTTAGCGTCATCATTTTAATAATATTTTTGTTGTGAGCCAACTTAAGGATGAATTTTACACTCACAATTTTTTTATTTTCCATGATTCTTTACAAGTTCCACCCAGCACAACCCTGGAAACAAAGTGACTCATGTTTTATTGTTTATTTACCTGTCTGCTTTGTACGTAGAATGAAGGTAGGTTGCTGATTTTTCTCTAAACAGTTGAGTAAAAGAGAAAAATACCTGGTATTTTAGTGGGCTAGATAATCAGTATTTCACAAGTGTAATGGAAGGGTGAATGCAAGCTTAAGTTAATGACACAGAGTAATTTGTACAGTGCATTTCTGAAAGATCTACAAAAGAACATGAAAACTGTGCAGCTCCGATTTGTGTGCCTTTAAATCCATTCATAAGCTCCCTGTACTTCTGTCCTGTTAATTCGTCCTCAGGGGCTTCACAGGATTTACTTGAGGCACCCGAGAAGTGACTGAAATGCCACAGATGATAAGGTGCAAGTTATTAAAAGGAGAAAAAAATCATGGAAATTTGTAAAATGAAAAGATTCACCATGTCATGCAATTGTTTTCTTTTATCTTTTTCCAGTTTTCTACATAATCCTTGTTTTTATCTTTTTTTATCCTTGGGATTTAATGGGGGTTTTTTTTGTTTTGTTTTTACCATGTTAGCATTGCTTCTGATCTTATCTTTTCTGAGTTTCTTTCAGTTTTTCCCCTGCAGCCATCAGCTCCTCTCTGTGTCCACAACACAGTCATTATTTATGTGCATTGACTGACTGGTATCCAGTTAGATCAGACGACTCGTTTCTCTCTTCTTCACATGCCGTCCGTCTCCCTCCCTCTCAAACCCTACCTGCTATTCCTCTTTGTTACGCATTGTTTTATATCTCTATTCTGAGCCACATAGGGCTCATGAACTCACAGGACCCCCTGTGAATAGGTTTGAGGCTTTGAAATGCAGATTTCAAAGCCTTATATTTGAAAGTACAGCTTCTGATTCAGTCTATTTTTAACAAGCATCCCAAGTGTCTGGCAGAAAAAGGTTAAAAAGTGAGAACCAACCTTCTTACAGGTTTACCGAAAATGTTTTCTATGTGTCTAAATAATATGCAGTGAGGACATAAACTGTGTTAATTGAAAGCAAAGAGTGTAACTGCAATGTGATCTTGCAGGAGGGGGAAAAAAAAGACCAACTTGCTTGAGGCTATTTGTGAGAAGAAACAAACTAAGCCAGTTAGTGGAGCTGAGCTGAATCTGTTAAGTGATCTGCAGAAACAGATCTCTAATGATGCCGACATTGCTGCAGGGAAAATTATGCTTGGGAAATAAAATGTGTTCATCTATAGTTTTATTTATCCATGTCAAAAGTTCAATAAAATTCTGTGTGAAGGTAAAATGTAGAAACGAAAAGGTTATTAGTTTCGAATTGCTTCTTTTAAAATAGATTTCCCCCAAGACGATGCAGCAGACTTTGCGTTCTCGCCAAAGGCAGGGAATCCCGTTTACCTTTTCCTCTCATTAAAAAGAAAACCCAGCCTCTGGAAAACTCTATAGTAGGGATATACTTATGGTGTCATAACTTGATTATAAGAAATACCATCCAAATTGCTTTTAAAGTAACTATTTACAAATAAAAACAAACAAAATATGTTGGTAACAAACAACTGTAGACCTTCTATGAGGGTGAGAAAAATTAAATAGCTAATTAACAAACATCAACTTCAGACTCCAGAGATGGGATGGGGGTAATATTGCATTATTTACTATGTAAAAATTTTTTTTACTTCCATAATACTTGTGACGTGTGGAATTAATAACAGTAACTCTTTCAAAACACTAACAAAAGTTTGATTCAGATTGTAAGTTTTGTCATTTCGCTTGTTTTCCTACAGGTACCATAAAAAAACGAAAGTAAAAAAAAACAAACAAAAAAACCACAAATTAATGCTGCTTTTTAGTTTCAAAATGTGATAGATCACACCCTGATGTATTTTGCCGTACTCTATGAACAATCCTAAATCTCTTTGGGATCCCATTTCACCCAAAACCATCTTTCAGAGATTCCATCTTCATTTCAACCTTTTTTTCCCCCCAGTTTTACAAGTTAGTTTGTTTTTTTTTACTCATTATTAAAAGTTTAACTCTGCCTGTTTTAGAAATCACTGACAATGAGACATTGTTCAACATTGGAGGTGGTCAGACTGCTTCAAGGCCACACGCAAACCTTTGTGCCTGCATCACCATAGAAACCCCTCAGGGAATCCGTCACTTCAGCTCACAGTGGACCTGACTCCCGATCAGCCAACAGCTACTGTCTCCCTAGGTGGTGATTGTGCGTGTAGAAATCTGTGCAAAAAGGGCTGAGGGGGTGAGGGATGATTGCAAGCATGTTGTAAATTATCAGTGTTGGCTGGAAGCTTTTCTGTACGGGTGGCACGCTGCTCCATTATTCATTAGATACATAAGTGGCTGTGGCAGGACGAAGAGCCAGGAGGAGTGTGTATGTTTTGCATTTGTGTGTCATGACAGGAAGAATGATTACGGAGATTATTCTGCTTACGTGTGTAAAAGTGGCCAAAAAATAAAATAAAAAAAAACCAAACATATTTTTATTCAGTGTTTATTCTGTTTGTTTTGTGCAGTATGTGATTCAAAAGGCTGAACTTGGCTACAGATCAGACTCACCTAGATCTGTTCTCCAGAATGCTCCGGACTTCACTCATCTGCTCTTTCCCAAAATACACCACGGTCAGATGCACTCGGCCATCCTGACGCACACAGACTTCCCTGTACACAAAGGATGGGACATTAGGGATGAAAGCTTTATGTAAACTGAGCGGAGACTCGAGGGGGTTGACAGGAAGAAGGAAAATCAAGGTGACATAAGAGTTTATGCAGGAGGCTTCAAAGTTTCATTATTGCCAGAACAAAAGAAGTGGAATAAGAGCTTCAGTACTGGGCTGAGACTCTACTTCTAAACATCTATGCATATCGCTTTAAGAAGATAAAGTATTCTTAATGAGGGAAAGAAACAATTCTCACTGGACACTAGAATATTCTCAGGCTGTACATAGTTAAAGTAACATAACTCTGCCCCNCTCTCTCTCTCTCTCTCTCTCTCTCTCTCACCTGCTGCTGCACACTGCCAGTCAGCTGGCCGCTACCCCTGTCCCTTCTCAAATAAGATACAAAGTTCAGCTGCTTACTCACAAAAAACACCAACATTTATGATGTGCAAACTGAAGAAGCATCACTAATCACTCCTTTTACGATGACGCCATTTTAAAACCACAGTTGGCGAGCTACAAGCTGTTAAAAAGCCAACTTAACAGCTTTTAACACTGCTATGTTAAAAGCTGTTAACACATCAGTGTGTTATCAGCTGATGTGTTAAAAGCTGAGAGGACAGTGAGATTAATTAATATCAGAGTGCTATAGATGTTTTAGACTGAGAGAAGCAAAAAGCTAAAACAATCTGCTTAATAAACTTAAAAAAATTACTTTTGAATGCATCACATTCATTCCATGCAACCAATATACTGTTTCAGCAGCACTAAGAATAATTGTAGATTTTTTTGTGTTCACTTTACAGTTTTTGAAATTCATTTTTCATATTTGAGTAAATTCCAAAAAGGTGGTTTTACCGAAGTTTATCATACCGTGAGAATCTCATGCCTACCTTTAGAGAAAATTATGCCAATTGCAGTTTGTAGGAAGATGTCAAAAATAAAAATGGATAATGCCACATATTGATTTAGTATGCATAAGCAATGCAGGCTCAAAGGAAACAATAAAATAATAAATGGACAAAGCCAGATGAGATCAACATTTCCACAAAACGTGTCAAAGTGTGACCAAGCCGCTCACATATATTCAACGACCCATTCACGTATCTATTATATAAGGTTTTTGCACTTTTACATTTAATCTGTGCACAGAGACGCAAACCAGCCCATCATGCTCCTGTTTAACATGATGAATGATGAGCAGGTAGCCATTATTCCAGCTCAACCACAGTTGATGCTCAACACACAGAGGGAACGGCTCTGCCATCTGAGCACTTTTGATGAAACATTTAACATCTCAGGCATATTAAGCAATTTTTTTTCTTATATATATATATATATATATACACACACACATATTTTTGGCTAGTTGTTCCTGCTGCTGGAAGTGGGGAAGGAATATCCAGTGTATTGTATTACTCCAATGATAAATCTACAGTGGCACTCCCAAGATTAAAGCAGCCGATTCTACTAACACAGGAGTTGAATGCAGTCTTTTTGCTGAGAGCAGCAGCTTGGAAGCTGATCTACATGTAAACTTGCATGAGGCAGCAGCATAAAGGCTGTCTGTATAGAAATGTAGATGTATGCATTGTGAAAATAAATGCAACTGTTCACACATAGGTGATTAGCTGAGAAATTTGAGGCGATTCAAAATGAATTTAATAGATATTGCAAGTTGGACAGCATTGTGTAAACTCAAGGTCCACCAAATTCATAAAGGAATGGAGCTTGATGACACAGAGTACTGCTTTCTCTTTTTGGAGCAAAGTCTTCTTGCTACACAAGGGGAGGTTGCTAAATAAGAAGTGCTTGGAGGTACAGATTAACATACAGATTGACACACATTTGGCAGCAATAATACACCTTTAAGGTAGTCTGCCAACAAGTGAAATTCAGAAAAGGAGACAATATAAGAACAGAAGGACCGGTTTATGCTGGAAGCAAGAAAGTGAAGTTGAAGTACTGCAAGAAAATGTAAGAAATTTGTGTTCATAATCAGTTGTCGTGTCTTTAAAGTAGAGCTTTTATTTTAAGATGAAGTGGTTTCTGTAGTAACATTTCAACTATCAATCATATACTCAGGATAAAAGACAAGTGGTTGTTAACATGGCAGGTGTTACTCTGGTGTAGCATCAGGAATTCTGTTTCCTATACAGAAACTAAACAACAAAATTTATCTAAATACATTCAAGCCATGGGATTAGAGACACCATGAGAAATCATCTGGTGGATGGATTTGGATGATTTTTTAAGATCAGATCAAAGAAATTCTTGATCAATCCATACCAAATAAGGCAGTGATGATGCATCCAGGTCACAAGCAACCCAGAAAAGAATTTTGGTAATGGTTATGTTTTTGTTCACAACATAGTTTAAAGCTGATGCAAATTACAAACTTTGTTTTAAAGAATTGTTCTCAGAGTGCAATGATTGAATCCAGGCATGACCGCAAGCTGAGGTTCTTCTGCTTCTGAGGCGCTCTTAACAGCAGAGCATTACAGTAATGAAAATGCTACATTTGTGTTTCTACTGTTAAGATTTCATTTGTATAGGACTTTTCCAGGATTCTCTGATCAGTGAAAACTTATCTAGTTCAGGCTCATCAAAGTATTTCAAATTTTGAGCAACATGGATTCAAATGAGGTTCAACAAAATCCTGTTTTACAGCAATCCCTTTCTCACACAAATGACTATATGTTGATTCTGCTTCAAATAAAAAAAATATTAGCGCAAAGGCTAAAATGTATATTCTGTTAACTACGGTTCTTCTTAAAGAGAAATTGGAATTGGGGAAAATAAATTGTATTTTACAAAAAGCCACATCTGAGATTCTCTTCTGGTTTTCACAAAGGAAACATCCATGCAAGCCAAAAGAAACTGGGTGGAGATGCCTGCAGATATTCGATGGAGATATGTTAAAAATAATACACATCATGCTACAGATTATTTTACTTGCATACAGGCATGAAGGTGTGCTCGCAAGAATTCCCCAGAAGCATGTGTAGAAAATAAATTCTCATAAACACCCACAGGAATCACATCCTTTCATTTATAATATACAGGCTGGTGTTTGACAGCTCCTCCTTTTTCATGCGAATATTTTATCCATTTTTGCAGGCCTCTGATGGTACATTATTTATTGTCAGGGATACAAAGATTATATTCCAAATATTAATGCACCTTTGTACTTACAAGCGTAGCTAAAAAAATTATGAATTGAAGAGTGAACAATGGATCTGTATAATATTAGAGTTTCACTTCTGACATGAGTGGCAAAATATATTCAACTTGTTTTTCTAACCTTTGGTGGAAGAGAAGCATTTTGTCCCAGTCTGTGAATAAATACCCTTTTGATTAAAAAAAAAGTTATTACTAAACATTCCCACATGCTGTGACACACGCTGCTTTCCTCACTGCACTTTTATGAGCAGAACGTGTTTGCTCAGCAACTCCACATCTTTTAAGTAAGTACATTTTTGCCATGTTGTATATCAACCACTGTTTGTCTGCCCAGGGGGGCGTTTTAATGGGTCGCAACGATTCAACTAAGCAGGATTTACCATGTAAAAAGTGGCGTGATAAGTAGCAGCAGCAGCACAATAAATCACAGACATTAAGGACGACGTTTCCTCAGCTGATTGTAGCAGGCTGCAGAGCAAAAGCAAGCATGTTTTACTGTTAGTTAGCTTATTTGTTCACTGTTGCTTACTGCCTGCACATTTCATCAAACACTTGTCAGAATTTTGTCAAATGCATACAATCCAAGATCTGCTTATTAGATTTGAAGTATTTTGGGATGCAAGTCATATGTAATTTTTAAGGCTACGAAAATACAAAGTTTCCTTTCCCAAAGTTTCTTGAAAGTGAAAACTTGGTAGATTTTGAAGAAAGCTTTAACAAAAATATAACAAAAATATTTTTTTACTGCAACAGCTTCCTCTACATTCACAAGCTCCAAATACATTTCCCATGATAAAACCCTAGGTTTAAATTTAAAATTTTCTTCAAAAAGCAGAAAAAAGGCTGTTGACTCTTCAGTAAGTGTCACAGTTTGTGTACTTTATCACATTTTCCTTATTACAGCAGGTGTGAGAACTCATGAATAATTCACAGTGTTTCAGTGGCTGCTATGTAAAGCTGTAAAGACAAGAATTCAATATAAAAAACCATCTGCATACCTGAAGTTCTGCATGAACTGTTTGAACTTATCGGCTCGTCTCGAGAGCGGGACGATGATGTTAATCATGATATTGGTTGTGTCCATCCTTTCACTTTTGACCTTCATCAGAGGTCCGAAGGGTCGGAAGAGGACCAGACGCCTGAATTCGTGACTCGCCTCCCCTCTGAAGGTCAGCTCATACAGTGTCCCTTTGTCCCTCTCTGTACGACTGATACCTAATGGATAAGAGATAAACTTATGACCAAACATGCATAAAATGCGATAATGCTAGTGCACAAATTAAAGGAACATAAAAAGTACTTGTATCAGTTCTTTATCTTATTTTCAACAATAAAAAAGGAAATTTTCTCTGAAATATTAATCCTTTGACCAAAACAGTAATTTTACAACAAATTTTGGATGAAATGGGATAAAACAGAAAGAACTGAGGTCTTGCTTAACCTAGTGAAAAAGAAAGATTTTAAATATGTTTAAAATGCATCTAGTCACACAATAATGTGGGACACATTCAACTCCTCAAAAAGCATTTGTGCTTTCAGTCAGTTTGGTTGTGTTAGAATCACTGATTATCACTAGTGATTACAGACTTGTCAACACCTCACTAGATTGAGATTAATGACAAGGTTTATTGTTGTAGAGGAGATTACACCTCAAACAAACAAAAGATGTTTGGAATTCATCAGACAGGATTTGGTAAGTTTTTATTTTTTTGTTTTTTTTTGTAGGTGTTAATTCATATATTTAACTCTGCTGCTCTAACCACAAAAGTGTTTCCTTTCAGATGTGACACCATTAAAGGAGCAATACACAGGCTTCCTGTATGTATAATTCATTGACAAAAATAATTATCACAACAAAAAGAAAAAAACTGAGCAAAAGCACCATTCAATTTTGTGCCTTGCTTAATTTACAGACAGTAATGAGGCAGTTTTTTTTGTTTTTTTTTAAATGCTTTATGAATCAATTCTGTCATACAGTGACATGTTTTTTTTTTCAAACATACAAATCTAATGAGGACACATGAGATGTTGTTCAGTCGCTCTGCTGTTTTTGGGCAAAGACCAACAACTTCCAACACTGAGGCACTTTCAGACAGAGAGGCTATTTTTGTAATCTGTACTAACATTCTTGTTGCAGGCTTTACATCAGCTGCCTCCCCATGAGGAAAGACGTTTTCCAATTTTTCTGCCTTTACAAAGATTTTTACTTGCCAGCTCATCTGATGAGATCACTTAGCAAAGAGAGAAAAGCGAAACCTAATAAAGAAAAATGAGAAGTGGGGCCAGACAGAAGTGAATCAGATAGGAAGTAGGAAGGCGGAACACTGAAAAGAGAACATGACAAACCAGTAAAAAATGAAGGACCATTTAAGAATGATGGATATGAAGAGCAGTACAATAGAGGGGTTTCTATGGGCAAAGATAGACAGCGCAGATAGCAGCCCGAATTAAATAGTGTTAAATTGGCGAGCTTCCTGTGATCGGGGGCCTCGTTTCCCAGAGGGACATGATGAGCTTTCATTTAGTGCATTTGCCGAACAATTTAGGGTAAAAGCCTTTACTTCCGGTCTTCTGTCTCAGAGCAATTTTCTGTCTCTTTTGGAGGCCTTTGTGGTTGGATGGCTCATTTTGCAAACCTTTATTGCTCGTGTTTAGCTTCCAGTCACTGGTTTGTTAATGCAGCTTTAAATCTCTGGGAAAATGCTGATGCCAGTCTCTTCTTCTTGGCTGACTTCAATTTAGATAAGAACTGCTTCCTCAAGATGTAATGCAATTGATGGGCATTAGGGAGAATTAAAATATGTCTAGCGGAGAACTGCCAAGTCACAAGGAGCAGGCAGGGTGGTCCAACTCTCCAGACAACATAGAAGCTATTCTGAAAACACACACAGATACATTCAGGAGAATATTAATAGAGGTGTGCAAAGAAATCCAGTGATGGCTGGAGTGTGATTACTTTGTGCTCATTCTTGGCCTTTCTGAACAATAAATGCAGTTCAATCAGGTTTTTCTGACAACAGCAGCACTTCAGTGAGGAAATTACTGAATTTAGCATTTTTCAGGAGTTAAAATTATAAAATGAGGAAGGAATACCAAAAGTGAAAGAAGCTTCTAAAAACTGAAAGTTGGACATCAGCAGATAACAAGAAGCTAAACATGTCTATTTTTTTTCTTTCTTGAGTCTAATTCCAACTCCAGTCCAGTCCTGGATTAGGAAGTGTTTGACCTTTTAGGAAACCTTGGAGTTTGGCATTGATTAGACATGAGATTCTTTTAGAACCTCGAGTAAAAATATTAATCATGTACAACATGATTAAATTGACATTAAATATGTCTTTATCTGGATTGAATTGATTATATATTAATGTATATAAACTCAGTCTATTTATTCTGTAAAGTGCCATAATATAACATTTATTGTGACTGGAACATAAATAAGGTGACACAGGTAATTCAAATTCAAAAATACTTTATTGATCCCAAAGGGAAATTAAATGAATTTAACTTAATTTAATCAGTCCCTAGCTAGTCAAAGTTAAGAGAAGAATATATGAATTCTACATGAAATACAGTAATGGGAATGGTTTTTACAGGCAGGAATGCTACATCTTTAATATTCTCACTAATGGTAGTAATTGCAAATATAACATGGTAAATAGTTTAAGAGGTCTAATTTCTAATAAACTTGTTTTAAAATGACAGAATCCTGATTGAAGTCATGGCTGTATAACACTGACTGCTCGCAGGCACACACACACACACACACACACACACACACACACACACACACACACACACACACACACACACACACACACACACACCCAGTCGCACACTTCCAGTTTGAATGAAGAGCAGCTGTGCTTATTTCCTGCGGTTTTGATCTGAGCTGAGCTGCGCAAACTAAGGGGATATCCTGGCAGTACTTCTGCACAAACACACTCAGATTTATGACCTTCCAGGAATATACAGTGCAAGTTAGAGGGACAAAAAGGAAGAAGAAAAAAAAAAAGCAGAGCTCTTGTGCTAAGATGCTTCCTGAGTTATCTGATCTCAAACAGATGCAGATGTCCACTTGAATGTGTGTGGGCACTCAGGATGGACTGGGTGTATTCAACTCCTATTGCTCAGCTCGTTTTGAGGAACTTTGGCCATATTCTTACAAAGTGAATGCCAATCTACCCCCGGGCATGTTGAAAGACCCCCTACTTCCTCTGACGTGTCTCCATTCATGCTGCTGAGTTTTCACAAGGACGTTTCTGTTTTTGTACACACACACGCACACACACACACAAAAGTTACAGAAAACCATTTAAACTCACATGATGCATCATGCACATAAAACTTCCTCCTTGTCTATTATGGTAATCCCTGCAGTGACAGTAAAGAAAGCAGCTGTGAGTGCAGCAACAAAGCTGTCAGACATGTCTTGCCATTAATGCACATATTTCTGCTGACTGGTGGGGTGCAGCACACCAATTACGGCCCTGATGACACCCCAAAGAGTCAAATACTAGCTCAGTGTCACCTAGGTTATTCTAAAAATTTTACCTACAAGTACTTCAGGAATTTCTAAAAAGAGAAATTATAATGTGGATGTTCACGTCGACTAAACAGCTGTTCAGCTGAGTGTCTGTTTTATATAAGCAAAGAAATCTTGAATTTTCAGAGACTGCGTATCCTTCTACCAAAGGAACCATGCACCCATTTGGTGATTCATCTTTCTGTCGTAATCCGACATGCTGACAGCTCAATGTCCAAGCACATCTGAAGGCATCTAGTTAAAAGTTAAAGCTTTCAGTGCAGCTGTTTTAGCCAAAGCCTGCAGGATTCATTGTGTCCTAATTAAAGCAACATTATCGTGGCTAAGTAAAATTATTTTCAGACCGTTTCCAGAGCCCTGAAATGGAACAATTTAAAGCTACTGTGACTAAAATGTCAAGTAATGTCTTTTGAGCTGAAAATGTCATAAGAAGCTTTTAATCATTTTTGAGCACAAAAGATTCAATGAGGTTAAAAATAATAATCTGACATACATTATTTCTGAGAAGGGATTTGGGCTTTGTTGGCGTCATTAGAATAAAGGTAACCTGGCTTTGTTGAACATGCTATGTAGCACACTTTTTGTATGCACTGCACAGCCAGAAAAAAGAGGGAATAAAAGGGCATTAAAATCAATAATTTTTGTTGAACCTCACAAGGTGCAACCAATGGAGACATTCCCTATACAGAAGCTGCTATGAAAATATATATTATTTTACCAGCCTTTTGCTTTAGGGACTGGTTCAGTATGAAAACAGCAGAGTGTAACATTTGAAGTTTGTGGGACATTGGCCCGCTGATAACTGAACTCGGCAACATCACAAATCAATTGTTAAAGCTCATTTTACTTTTCCCAGGTTGACTCTTTCATACCAAAGCTCATTTAATCGTATACCACAAGCCCCTTCAAAAAGACTGTATTCTCTGTTGACTTTCGACCATAGGATATGATAAGATGAAGCTATAAAAGTATGCTTGTTAAAATGTATACCCAACTTAATGCTTGTTAAATGTGGAGTTTGGTTTGGATTTCTAGAGTAAGTGGTGTTGCTGCTGATAAAAATCAAATGACTATGCTTTGTAAGTCATACTGAGCCAGCAGCTGCTGCGTGTAGCACTTATTAACCTAACTGCTTAGCTAACGATGGGCTTTGATTAATGGCAAGACATTACATTTCAAAACAAACAACGTGAAATCGTATTCTTTACTTAACACTAGGTGAGTTGTGTTTACAGGACCAAGACAAATCATTATATCCTTTGAACTTTTCCTGTTTAGTCATTGCACAACTACAAATTTCACTGCATTATATTTGGTTTTTATTTGTTGGATCAGTGCAAAGTCAGCGGAAAATCAAGTGTGGCATGCATTTGTACTGTATGCTGTCAGCAGGGAAGTTTGTAAGAGGCCTTAAGAAGATGGATAGAAAATGTGTTGACTCGAAAAACTGGGGCAGACATTCACTTGCAGGATAAAGACATGCTTCAGAATGGCCCAGTTAACTGAGAATATGTGGCAATACTTCAACAATGAAGTACACAAATGGGTTTAAGCAATTTTGCGACGAAATAAAGGCAACATTTTCAGTCTGGAATGAGAAAAAACTTAAGACATGTCACAGCAAAATGTGACTTTACTTTTATGTATTAGGTATTGACTCAATCGAGCTAAATTATAATGCAAATCAAACCTTCCAGATTATTATTTGAAAAATTGAAAGTTATTCATACATAACATAACATCCCAATAAGCTTTGGGTTGTTGGGTTTTAAATTACATGAACGTTTCTGGTCATAAAAAGAAAAAATGTGAAAAAAGCTACTGGTGGATTTCTTTTGGAATCTAAACATTGACTACATCAGGCAAAGTGCAGCTGTGTTTTACCTTCTATAAAGTCAGATGGTGCGTAGACTTTGCTAGTTTGAGTCTTTTCTGCTGGCACCTTGTTATCCTGATGTGATGAGGGTGTGTTGAGGCTGTGCAGAGCCGCCTCCAGCACCTCTCCCAGCTCATCTCTCTTGTCCTTCCTCACAGGTTTCTCCTCTGGGTGACGTGTGAGCCCCATTTCCAGTTGGTACATCTTCTGCAGGGTGAAGCTCTCAAAAGGCACCACGGCGTACTCGTTGGGCAACCTGGTGCCAGAGCTTATCTCGGCTTTTGACAGCTGAGTTCGAAGGAACTCTTGCAGGTCAGACTGCTGGCTCTTTGCCCCCTGAACCTCTCCAAAGCCAGCCCCCTGTAATTCAGCGCCCCCGTTCTGCCCCTCTGCAGGTCCGTTTGCAGCCATTTTCAGGCTCTCCTGCACTCTTTTCAGCTGCAGACTGCGCTCCTGCAAGTCCTCCTTCAGCTGAGCGATCTGTTTCTTTAAGGAGGAGATGTAGAGGCGGTGCTGCTCCTCGCGCTCCTGGAGGAGCATCTGGTAAGAGTGTGCTGCAGGTGGACCCCGGCTTTGAGAAGCATCTCCTCCTCCTCTTGTCCCACTGGGCCCTGCTCCGACCACGGGCCCTGTACCTCCTAGGCTGGGGTGGTTGGACCCTGCATGGGGTAAAACGTGACTCAGCGGAGGGTTGTTGGAATGTGGAGGGCTGCAGGTCATCAGATAGAGGAGTGAGAGGGAGCAGCAGAGGAGCACCAGCAGGCCCCCCACACGGGACACCCAAGTTAGCAGTCCGCGCCTCAACATAACTGCGTGCAGTATCAAAGCTCACACTCTCAGCAATATCATGTAACCTCACACACTCCAGCCTCAATCAAAACAATCCATTTCTGATGATGTTCCATCACTTAGTAAGGAGGCGGGCGACTTATCAGACTGACGTCATTTAGCCTGAATTAGGTCACTGCCTCTCAGCTCCCAGTTTCTGTGAATTATTTTGTCATTGGAAACACAAATGAATGAGTCAATACTTGTACAGAAAAGAACGTGCTCCCTTTCTGCTGGTCCACTTTGCTTCATGGTCTGATGGAAGACTCCATTCCAGACATCGTTAGGTCGTCCGTCTCTCATAAGTGATTCATCTGTTCGAATTTACTCCCGACTCTCAAACTCCGTCTGTGTGGCTGTATCTGGGAACGACAGCAGTCAGCCGCGTGAGCGGAGGAAAAGCTGGCTGATGCATGAAGAGAACGTTTTAATGGGAGCGTAAATCCTTCCTGCGGTCAGTGGTGGGTTTTTCATCTTGGTTTCCTGACAGGGGACACAAGAGACATAAACAGTCATATTACATTCAAAGTGTTACAAATCAGAATCCTCCTGGGCCTTTTTGACACACTGCTTTTAGGGTTGCAGAAAGTGCTAATTATGCATTCTTCAGGGATACAATTTTGAAAAACAATATTGTTAGAGATGTGCCTTGCTGTGAGGTGTAGAGCAACAGAGTGCTGAATATGTACATATAGCCACAGGCCAGTTCTGGATGTCGGAGCATATTACAGCTTAGTTTTAGTTACGGTTTCTGAAACGCAGCAGAAAAATTTTCTTCATGTGGTTTCTATTGTTTAGTGTTCTTTTAATGAGATGCCACAGAAAGCAGTGGAATGACTGAAGTTTTCTCTGGCGGTACACCAGTGCTGCCCCTCACCTATCTGTTGATGAACATTTCCATGGCTGCAAGTGTTCAGGTCAATGAACAAGTCGATTTGCCAAAGCCCACCGAAGACCCTTTATTTTGAAAGTACAGGCTTTAATGCATATTCTTATTAAAGGCTTGTTGTGCAAGTTCTATGGTATACCAAAAATATGTCGTAACAAAAATCAGTGGGACTAAACTTGTCGGTAAATCTGAAGTCAGGCATTTGAGAAGCTGGAATAAAAAATATTCCATATTATTTATAAAAATATTATTTATAAAAAATAAAACGCTGTCCAGGTTTCATCTAATTTGCCTTTAAAATGACTGAAAAATATAGAATTGAAAATAAAGCTTGAAAAATCTTTGGGCACCAAAGTGCCCCAAGAGTTAATGTAGCCATATATATTAAAACTTTAGCCGAAACATTTCAAACAGCTGACTGCAGAGGCTGGCTACCTCAGCAGGAGGCTTTAATAATTATCAGTATAGCGTTGCATAAAGTACAATGGCAAAAAGGTAGATACTCTGCATAACAGGCACATTGTCTAAAAATAAAATGTATAGATTACTAGCATCATAATTCATATTTCTTTATTAAATATATGTTTTTTAATGGGTTCTAAAGAAAAGCAATTAAATCACACATTTAAGTTACACCTGACTCTGTAATATTCTTACAAAAGGTAATCAAATTATGAGTAATGAAATGCCTAAATGTGTGACATTTATCCACATATATTCATCAATTTTAATAATTGTTTTTAAAATCCTTATGCAGCATCGTAACCTTTAATTTCAGAGATGTTTTCTTCTAAGGTCTGATGAATGATTGGAAAATAAAATCATTAATAGTTTAATCTTTTAGCTGATCTTTCTTAGAGCAGATGTTTGCATGCAGATGTTATATTTCAGTCAAAATCCGGTTGACTGAAATATAATTTGGTTAGGAATTTGCCAAAAATAACTACCGGTTAGTCTTTAACCGTATCAATCGAATCAAGACTCGATTTTAAATCATTTTTAAAAAATGTTGATGCCTCTGTCAGAATCGGATCTTAAAAATGTTTCTACCACTACCATCTTAATGAATGAGAGTAATCAGATTAATAATAAAAAAAAAAAAAAGAGTGGAGAATTTTTTTCCCCCTTAATTAAAATTATCATGTGGGAGAAAAAAAAAAAGTTAATGAGGGGGGCAACCATCTGTTTTGTGTAATCAGTGTTAGAGATTAAAAGCCAATCGGATGGTCTGCCTGCCCATTAGTGAGTAGAACGAACATCTGTTAATGCATAATTGGAGCTGAAATTATACATCAAGGAAGAACTGCATTCCTTCATTTGACAGTTGCAGCAGATTGATACCCGTGCATGTCTTTGGGATTGTCTTCTTATAGCCCTTCTGAAAAAAACCCTCCAACATATTTGCTCTTTTTTATCGTAGTGTTGTAAATTTCACACATTTAAGTTGACAACTAGGACCTGTAGAGTCAGCGATTTAGCTTTTGTTTGTCTTTATTTTTTTTCCTGTGTGGCATTTTGGGATGACCTTTTCTGGAAATCTACTTCTTGGAAGTTTGACAACTATCTGAAATGTTTTAAGCTTGTGAAAAATCTCCCTTTTGAACCTCAAATTGCTTGGAAATAGATTTCTAACCCTTAAGATGGTTCATTGACAACAACAAATGCCCTCCTCTTGTTTAATAAGTTAAAGACAGTGTGGAAGCTGTTCACTTTGCACACTTGAGGCTAAATGAAAAATATTTTTGGAACTTTAGTAAAGACCACATGATTTTTATCCTGTCCCAATACATAAAACCCAAGAATTTAAAAAGGATGTAATGTCTTTTAGGACTACATAAAAAAAAAGAAAAAAAAAAAAAAATGTGTGCAATGGAGATATGTATATTTAGCAGTGCAAAAGTGGATCTTCTGTATGAATGCATAAACATTTTTTTTGTTAGTAAGGTGCTTCAGTATTTGAGTTACTGTACACGTCTGTAAATGCATCTCTGTACCAGTCTCCGTCCCTCCTGACTCCCCACACAGTCGGCTCTTTAACCCGACTGCCTGAAGCCGCAGCAAATGAAAGGATTAGTATATGGTGGAGGTGAATACTGAACTGTGCTCCGACACATGGAGGGATCAGGAGACACAGGGCGTCTCTCCAGCAGGACCTCCACAGCTGACTCGAAAATGTTTGAGGAGAAGCTGACGAGGGAGAAGTGGGCGAGTCAGCAGTGGAGGGAGAGAGAGCCTTCTGAGGCACAGAATCCTCCGTAATTACAGGAAAACCCTGGTGATATCATTATGAAGCCGTAAATCATTTTATATGGAATGATGTTAAACACAGTTAAATGAGACATGCAACTGGTACTAATTACGTCTGCAATTTCCTTTTTAAGGGATTACATCACTTATGTTCTTCAATTTGACTTTTTAGATTATGTCAACATTTAACTCTAACTGTAAAAGTTTGGAAAGTGTGTAAAAAAAAAAAAAAAAAAAAAGATTTAGGAGGTCACACCAGGTCACCGTTTTCTATCTAATAACTAATTGTGAAACAGCAGCCAGCAAATGATTTGACTCAGCGTAAAAACTTTTCCCACATGAATCATTTTTATTGCAGTGGTTGGGCAATAGTCCAGTGACTAATATGCAAACATTTCAGTACAAAAAAAACTGATTAAAAAAAGCTGATACAGACTGATGTTTTTCAGTCAACGCGCCATGCCACCTTGAGTGAAACAGTCAGCTGGTTTTGCAAAGCTGCGAGAGAAAGATTCATTGCTAGAAGGAAGGCTAGTAAGATTGTTATTTATGAGCAGAGACTCAGGGTCAACTCACTGGAATAAATGACTTGATTCAGCCCCGGTCATTTCTCTCCCTGTGAGGATAGGCATGGCTGCAGTGCAGCAAAACCGGCTGCTAAATAATCATAATAAATAATCAATATAATCATGACTTTATTGGTGGCGGGATGCCTGGTGTTTGTGATTTCATGTTCCCACAGTGTCCCTTCTCCTGCCCGCTTACAAGGTCATAAAAAAAAGAAAAGAGCTATTCCCACGCCGCCAGATATTTTCTGTTTTAGTTTCATGGAAACGCATGATTGTTCCAGAACAAACTATTTGTTCATACACAGGTCGAGTGATCAAATATAAAAGGCAGTGATTAAATTTGAATTTCAATTATTAAGTGAGGGGAAAAAAAAAAAAAAAAAAAAAAAAACTTTGCCCAATGTGAAAAACTAAACCTAACAACTGGTCATGCCACCATTGGTGGCAACAGCTGCCATCAGACCACCAGTATACCATTACGCTACTACCATCATTCTGATGGTCAGTATAATGTTTGCTTTTCAACTCCTTTCATAAAGTTCCACTTTTGCTTTGTTGTCCACAGAACATTCTCCCTGAAGGGTTGGTGATTGAAGTGTGTTTTGGTAAGTCAAACACATCTTTGTGTTCCTTTTGGTCAGTATTGGCTTTTGACATGCTGTTCTTGTTATATTTATGCACTTGTTTTGCAGCCGCACCCACTGACCAACAAAATTCAACTATGGCAGACTGATAAAGAGACACATGTTTGACATTCAAAGTCATGGATATCATTTTTGCCAGTCTCTTTCCTATTGTTAAAGGTTAAGTATTATGTATTTTCCAAGCGCATAGATGTCATGGAGTTGTTTGTCATCTGTTTTCCAACTTCATCATACTCGGATCTAGCATAATGCTTTAAAGATCTTTTGCCCATTTTTCCCCCCATCTTGTAAGCTGAATGCATAGAAAACCAGAGTTCTACATGTGGTGTAAACATTCACAAGTTGTTATAGAAAAAGGCTCAGATTACACTTTAAAAAAGAAAAATATACATCTAAATGTAACATTGAGTAAATTGAATCTGTCCTATCTGGATCCATTTACATTTGGTTACTTAACACAATATAATTAAAAATATCTTGTTTCCTGACTGTGTAAAGTCCCCTGAGATGACTCCAGCATTGCAGTTGTTCTACACTAAAGTGAACCGAGTTAAATTATTGACGATGTTAGAGCAGACAGAAATAGGAGGTTAATTGTGAAGAGCATAGCTGCATACCACTTGCTCAAAGTGAAACAACTGCAGCAATGCAGATAGGATGCACACTGACTCAAAGTTTGTTTGTTTTTTTTTTTACATAAAGAGTTTAATTAGTCTATCACATGATGTCAACCCAATCAAGGTATCGTCTTCTTGGCAAGGAACAAACTAAAGAAAAACTATAGAAATTTGCACATAAATAAACAATAGGAACTATATGTGGGTGTCACAGAACCCTAGCACATAACTAGGGTTGATTTCAGTTTCTCATAGCATGCTTTAAGCTCATCTGAGATAGTAAATGCTTAGTGGAAGGGCAGAGCTTTTCAGATTTAAAAATGGTTAAAGGTTTTTCTTATTTGTTTGAGCCTTATTTGAATTAATCCATTTCAAAAATAAAATTATCCACAATTGATACTCCTATGTACATGTCTGAATGGGAGTACTTCTTTCAGTTGCAATGTTGCATAGATAGCATTGAGTATTTATACACTAAATATACCAAGTTAAATCAACTTTGACGAGCTAAACTAAAAGGCTATTTCTTTATTTTTCCCCAAAACAAATCCATTTAAGATCTAAAAAATTATTTTATTAAATCAAACCTGGACACAAACTGCACCTTTAATTAGTAAAAACACAAACTGCATTTTCAATGTACCTTGAGTCAGGCAAAAAAAATCTATAAAATGTACAACACAGACAAATCAAACCTGGATTGACTTATTCTTTATAGCAGGACATGCTTTGAGCGTTTCCTACAAGTCACATAAGCTTTGTCCAAATATGGACATGATCATGTGTTTATAGTCAAAATGTTACGCAATTATTAACATTAGCTCTACCTAGTTTAGATGATTTAACTAGTGTCCATTTCCGTATTGGGTTCCTTTACAAGTGTCTTGAATGTATCCATTATATGACGACTCACTTCAGGTCATGTTAATTAAGCAACATGCTGACATTTTTAAATACATTAATTAGGCTTGCATTAGCAAGTTGTGAAAAATTCATTTCTGTAAAGAAATTGTTTTTTTTCTATACTGTGTTGTGATTGTATCATTGTATACTGTGATGCATTGTGGCTGTTGACTCATTTTGATCATGTTTTATTTTCCCTCTTGGAGAACAGTTTCATAACGGGATTTGAAAACTTTGCTATAGAGTCATTTCAGAATATTTGCAGTTTTTCCAAGCAGAAAAATAGCATTGATTTCACTGTGTGAATTATACTTGTAAAATAGTCCATTAGCTCCTGGTCTGGCTACATCACTATGCAGACTGCTCTGACTGTTTATGTTGATTTTACAGTGCACTCTTTCACCTGCAGCTAGGCTCGTATCAGGCATCATATGAAATCTGCATAACACTTCCTGTCTTCTCTTTGTGTGGAGCAGAGACTTCCCCCTCTGAAACATAAGCAGGAACGACACCTGATAACAGCTTCCTGCTGTTTCAGTGCTTAAGGTTTCTGCAAGTTTTAAGAAAAAAAAAAAAAAAGAACCTCAGCCTGAATAAATGTAATGAAGCTAAATTTGACATATCCATCTATATATAAACACAGGTTTGTTTACCAACACAGCATGGAGGCAGAGGATACATTGTTCTGTTTCCTGAAAAGGCTCAGCTGATAAATGTGTTTTTCCCCATATCACATATTTCATTTTTCATTCAGGAAGTAAAACCACAGATACGGTGTTGAATGTGTGGGAGATGCTCAGACACAAAAAGGTCCCTCTAAAAAAAAAAAAGAAAAAAAGAAATCGGCTGTCATGAAAAAAAAAAAAGAAATACGAGAAAGAATAATTTAGTATTTGGTGACCAGCGATGTTTTCAGCTCCAGAGCTCTGCGCCCTCAGCCTTAGCTTTTTCCTCCTTTATACAAGAGCTTCCTGCCAACATGGGATCGGTAGGCAGATATAATTTATTTGCAGCCAATATATTAACCAAACCCTAGAGAAAACTTGAAACGAACGTTAATTGCGCATTTCTTTCAGAAAAAGAGTCGGGAAGAGGGTAAGACGCTGAATGAAGAGCCAGCGCTGCAGTAGTCCGCAGTCAGAAAACAGAGTGAAGTTTTCTGCCCCACTTCTGTTTGACAGTAACAGCAGCACAGCAGAAATCCCACTCAGGTGACAGGTTATCTCTTTATGTATGCTAGTCTGTGCTCTACAGAATGCCTTAGGCGTCTGACAAGCCAGGTTTGACCCTCTCAATTGACTCAGACAGCTACTGCTAGTATCCAGTAAATTCAAATTGGCAGTTTAAGGTAATCTGAGAATCTTATAAAAAAAGTCTCGGAGTCTGATCAAAGGTAGAAGCGATAAAGAATATTGAAAAAAGTGCGGGAAGAAACTGCAAAACCTCCGCTTTTAAGAATTTTACATCTGTTTTGAATTTATTTGGCCTTTCAGTGTGAGAAGCTATGAATATCACTCTATTTCCCTTACATCTTTAAGCAGCATTTGGTTTTCGTTTTCATTTGTCATGTTATAGATTTCTTTTGATTAAACTCAGAAAAGTGCAATAAAGTACATGCTGTTATTTGATCTTTTAGTAGACAAATTTTGTTGTGAGTTCATATTTGTGATGGATTTAATTATACAAACTGTTTCTCAGTCCAAATGTGGAGAAAAGAGCAGGAGCTTCTTAAAGGGACAGAGGTCAATTTCAAGATGCCAATTTGTCAAATTTCTTCTGAGTCATATTTTATCTATACAGCGTTTTTAAAACAAAGGTGGCATCGCTACTTGATTATGATGTAAAATGGCACTATGTACCTGGAGAATGCATAATACTGCCCCTTTAAGTATTTAAGTCACTGACATAGGCACATTTGTGATCTCTGGGCAAATGACTCCTTTCTGGTGAACAAATCAGTGACCTGACACCATAGCAGACACAACTTATCCTGTTTGGACATCTGCTTTGGACATTTTAGCCAAAATGCAACTTTCATTTGACTTTTTCTGTGAAAACAGCTTGCTCTCATAATGCAAGAGGCTTGCATGTTGTGGTGTAGATCTGCTTTCGCAGTTAACTGCCATTTTCCTAATTACATAATGACCTGAGGAAACAACTTCCTGAAACCTTTGGGCTAACTTCCTGGCATATTGTCTTCCTCTGTGGGGGATCAGCTATTTACATCTATTAAATTTTGATTACGTTTTTTTTTTTTTTGGGATAAAATCCTTAGGATACCATGCAATGATCTTGATTAAAATATTTAGAAAAGCTGCATGAAATGTTTCCCTTTCTAATTCCTGCCACAGAAATTTACAACAGTGTAAAACTTTTGGATGCAGGTAAATGCCAGGAAATGGGGTTTAACTGCCCACTTATGCCAAATAAATGTAAAATATGCCTCCCCATGGTCTCGTTATTGAAAACACACATCCAAGAAAAAAAACAAAACGCATCAAAGCAACAAGATAAAATACACAATGATGGATGTTTGAGCTCTTCTGCTCTAGCCCGTCTGCGTCCCTGCAGCCCAGACTGTGTTGTGCATTTGTTACAGGTCAAGGAAGTTAATGTGTCCATGTGACCTCGGCGAATGTCAGGGTTTCTCCCCAGACGAATTCGTCAGAACATGCCCTCCAGCTAGAGCTCAGTAAAACAGAACAACATCCAGGGTTCAGGGCAGAGAGATTAATTAAGATAAAATAAAAAAGGAAGGGAAAAAAAAAAAAGAGAGGCGGGACAGAATTTCATCTACTCACAGATCACTTGAGGGGGAACTATTAGCAGAGGAGATCCAAGGAACGAGGAGAAGTGAGTCTAATTCGAGTGTGAGGGACTGAAGGAGGTAAGAGGAAGGTTTTGTTTGATGTCTACGGTCCCCTCAGGTGATTCTCCATCCCATTTATTACAGGCTGGTTTTCCCAGAACCTCCCTGTCAACACACCATCTGGAAAGGACTTGGAAAACAATTTCAGCACTACTTTTCCACCTCCCCTTAAAATACATGCTGGTAAGATTAAACATGATTTGACACTTTTGCTTTCTTTCTGAGAGCCTCCTTCACGGTCAAGATAGAGAGAACCTTGAATGTTCCCCTGAGAACATTTAAGTTGTCGTTACGTACTTGCAACGTCGGAGAGAAAAGCTTGTGCTTTGCATTTGGTGGCAAATAGCCATGGCTCATACGCTAGTATATGAAGGTGAAAGAGTTACAGAGTCAAAACGGCCCAAATTTGTCATCATAAAGCTTCTACAATTTAAACTCGATATAATGAGATGCCAGTGGAACAACCAAAGTGAGTGGAGGAGTTTTCCCAACAGTTTGGCAGTCATGTTGTCAAAGCCGAAGAAACACCATCCATAAATGTTGTTTATTTGTTGTTTTTTTCCCCAAAAAAGGAAAGGAAACCGATTCAAATCTAAAGCTGGCAAGATTTGAAGATGTGAGGCAGCTGACTGCAGGTTTTACCTGAGCAGACAGTCCAACTAGCCAGCAAATATCAGATAGTTATACTTGACTAATTCTATAAAGAGAAGCCCAGAAAAAAGGTATAGCATTTAATAAGAACTTGAAAACTACAACTGAATTTGGTGAGTGTTTTTTTAATATTTTTTTTATTTTGCTTAGGTTGTTGTATTAAAAGTAATAGAGATTACCATTTCCCACTGACTTATTACTATAGAGACTGAATACAAACTGGTGGACATGGCTGAAAAAGGAGTCTTGCTGATTTTTGCGGGAGAGGTCAATCTGCTGCTGGTGTCACCACTGTCCAATATGGAAAACCATTGGTATTTGCTAATTGCTGTGCTCCATGTCCCACCTAACTATTTTATGGATCTTATGCACTGAAACTTTGAAGCAGCATGTCCACCATGAAAGACGGTACTTCTCATATCTAATTAAATCTGTCAACAAATTTAATTTGTTGACAGGTTTGGGATAGTTAGATAGAAGGAGTGCATATCCATTTCTTATAGCACTCACTTTAATGTACATAGATGCTGCTTTGAAGTTTGTAACACACACCATCCTGGCATGAGATTGCAGCTCCTCTTTTAGAGCCAGCATGGTGATGACCCACTGAGGTGTTGACTCCACGAGACTCCTGAGGGTTGCCAATGCAATAATCAGCCTGTTGGATAGAGTCTCGCTTCAGTAGATGCCCACACCTGGTACAGATTACAGTGCCAAAAATGCTAAATGTTCTAGAAAATGTTGGAAACACACACACACATGTTTGAGCAGCTATCTTTGCGGGGACTTTCCATTGACTTCCATTCATTTCTACAGCCTAAACCTTACCCTTACCCTAACCATTACATACCTAACCCTAACCAAAACTCAATTCACACCTTAGTCCTAAATCTGACCCCTGACCCAAAAACAGCGTTTCCCCTTGTGGGGACTAGGCTTCGGTCCCCACAAGTAGCAGTTGGTCCCCACAACGTAGTATATGTCAGGAAAATTGGCCCCACAAGGTATTAGAAACAAACGCACACATGCACACAAAAAAACATTGGGAGTTGCTCTGACTCAGTAGTCTGGCCAACATAATTTGGCCCTGCTCAAACTCGCTTTTCCTTCCACTTATCCATTTTTCCTGCTTTGAACAAATCTACTTGGAGGACACAATGTTCACTTGTTGCCTGATATTTCACATCCACTAACAAGTACCATGCCGAAAAGATCATCCGCTGTTTGCTTCGGCTGCAAGTCATATTGTTATGCCTTCACAGAGTAGACGGGTCATCTTTCTTCACGATAACTAGATTTTATTGCTTCATGTGTTGCATATGTCTTCTGTTATCTGACATACAGTTCTCTGTGAGCACCAGCTTCACCATTTCCCTTTTTATTCTCAGGCAGAAAACAGGATTTGTAAGCAAACATGAATAAGTTACTTTGATCTCTGCACAAAAGTGTTTTGAACATGAACACAAAAATTGATTCCAGAGCCTCTGGGGATAAAACATCTATTCATGCGCACATACACACACATCGATGTGGTTCCACAGATCAATAAAAAAAAAATACAGCCTTCATCTTTGTCTACAATGTGCTGCAAATAGATACAACGCAAAACGGAGAAATTAATAGATTTGGTTCCAAAGAGCACAATGACGACCACATTTCAATTGTTTTAGTCTCTGAATAGTAATTACACAGCACGATAAATCTTAATCTGTATAGTGAGACACTCCCCGAATCTGATATACTGTACAGATGTTGACGGCGTTTTTAAAAATTAAACACTGTGAATAACTGACAATAGAGACGGCAAGAGAGCAAACCACGAAGTTTCACACAAGATAAATTAACCTGTGTCAACTAATCTGCTCACGCCTTGCGACTAACCACAATAACTACTGCAACTCCTGGCCTGGCTCAACTTAAATATTTTGCAAGCATGCACGTTACCACTGGTCTTTGTTTATGGTATTTTTATGAAAAGACATTCGATCCCACAATGTGCTGAAGCACTTGCTTAAACTCCCTTCTTTGCCATGTCACTTCTCGATAGGACTTTTGGCATTTTTACAGAACCAGTCACTTTCTGCGGTTGATATAGTTGAAGCAGATTGGCACAAGTAAAACAATCCAGAGAGGCTTGCATCACTCACTGCAGCTGATAGCATCTACTGATTTTTAATAAGCTCAATCAAAGCATGCAAGGGAAATAAATATATGATATCAAAGGCAATCTGTCATTTTTATTGCAAGGAAGTTATTTTAGTACCTGTAAAATGTCACAGATTTATAGTCCTGCAGGACATTGTTATCTGATCTATGAAACATGAGTGTGCCTGCACGCATTCTGCACAGCAAGGGAAAGTGAGAATAAAGTCGTTCCCAGGCACAAAAAGCAACAAGGAGGATGGTAACCCAAATCTTCAGGACACAGGAAGCACATATGTCAGTCATCCCGTAATACATCACCAGGTTCACACACATACAGTAATTTCCTTTAAAGCCGTTGATGCAGGATATCTGTTCCTTATCTGGTAAACCACTTCAAATGCTACATAATCTTCAGGTCTGTTCCACCAGTATGAGAAAAACAACTCTGCCAGCCTGCACACTAAATATTTCAGGGTCCTAGGTGCTTGTTAGAGAAAGCACTAAGCAGGATTAAAGCGTTTCTCGGACAAAAAAAACAAAAAACAAAACCCCAGCTTGCTCAGAGTGGTGCATATACAGTACATCTGTGTATTTGTGGGTGAGATGCCAAATAATAGTTAAATAGAAGCGTCAAGTTAAACTGAGCGTGGAGTAGATTAGTTGTCCCAGGTGGTGTTTTCATTTTTAACCGATTTGATGAAACTCAAGCGCGTAATATTTGCAAGTGAGGTGAAAACAGGCACCCAAAGCATGAACGTTATTCGCTGATAGGCTCATCTTGGAAGTAGAGTTTAAAACAAGATTTAATTGCAAAAAAGTGGACAACGTAATTATCACTATAGCCTCAAACAGTTCTCTCAGTTCACGTTACTAGAGTATTTAATTTAGCAGCGTTACATTACAATCACTTAGCACTGAACTCACCTTTGGTTCCAGCAGCGTGGAGGTCCGTCAGGAGTGCAGCAGGTTCGGTATCGCCTCGGTGCGGCTGACCCGTCCAGCAGCAGCAGCAGCAGCAGCTCTGCCACTGGACTACAGCGCTTTTCAAAGCGACTGTGAGCGTTTGTGTTGCTGCTGGTCGTGAAGCCGTCCTAGAAACACCGGAAAATGTCCAGTTCTGACCTTCAAAATAAGACGACGTTCAGAAAACAAACTCAACTATCAACGTTATGGTTAATTTGAACCAGCTGTTAGATATCCTTGCCTATAAAGGTAGCTTTTTTTGGCGAACGTGTTTTTGTTTAATCGTGTTTTTATCTGTTAAAAAAAATAATCTTCAAGAATTTATTGAAACAAACAGAATAGTAAGGCTTTCTGTAGGAAAAAAACAAACAAACAAAAAACACATCTGCAAGGTATTTTAGCTCCAAAACATTAAAAAGGTATTGCACAGACTTTTTTTCCCCTTTTTTCTGTCTGTGAAAATGTTGCTTTACAACATAAAACCAAGTGTCTGTCAGCATCAACCACCTGTGCTTACAGGCCAGATTTGCTTCATTCTGTTGCGGCACAAAATTGGGATCTGGACCACATTTTGGACATTTCCATGATAGACTAACATCAAGTAATTCATAATTGTAAAGTGTAAGGAAAATGCATGGTTTTCTGCATTTAAAATCAAATCAAATCTGAAAAGTGTGGTGTGCCTATGTATGAAAACTTTGCAGAGCCACCTTTCATGATTCTTCTTGCAAATCCTCAACCCATTGTTTTGTAGAGTGCACAACTTCTAATCGATTGATAAAGCAATGTCCAGACTTATCCACACCATTGAGAATGACCAGTCTGGTGTCTTCCTTCATGTGCATGATGTTGTTTCTTCACATAACAGCTGCATATTAAGCACTAACACGCACACAGAACATTAGGCAACTTTTGACAGAGATTTATTGCGCTGGATTTTACTAACAGGCATGAAGCAGGCTTAATACAAGTTCACACCATATGTTTCAGATTTTTATTTGTTATATTATTTGCTGCTTAGAAGGCTTATCACATATAATCAAAATCAATAACACTGAATTGTGCTTGCGAAGTGACAAAATGTAAAACGGTTTAATGGGTAGGCACTGGAAAAGCTGCTTTCCACTTCTACATGTGGATGTCGATTAAAGTAAGTGTTACATTTAAAGATGTGTAAAGTAGCTAAAATAAAGCTATTGCAAACAAAACAAAATTAAATTCACTTATATTCAACAAAACGTACGTTTTTTTAACCATATTATGAAAAAAAAACAAAAAACATTTGTACTGATACATTTTCAACAAATTTTAATATTATTTTGAAACCACTTACCGGATGTTCTCTTCCTTGATAGGTTAGTCTTGATTTTGAGGCGCTCTGTTTTCGGGTCCGTCAGTCCACTCAGCCCGCCGCCTCCCTCCTTCCTCCCCTGGACTCGCATAAAGCCAGCCTTGTTACTTGACTTACTCAAGACACCGTTACAGCAGAAGGAAACACTACTGCCATTCATTTCTGAAAGCCAACAAAAAGTGCAAATGTAAAGTCGACATCTTAAGTTACGGAGGACATCCCTGCTATGAAGCGCGCTCTCAATCAGGCAGCAGGAAGGAAATTGCACCTATTGGTTTGTAGGACGCAATGTATTGTGTGCAAAATCACCTTTAACCTAAACATTTGCTGCATAACTGAAAACTACATCCTCAGTTCTTATTTGAAATCGAGCTGAACTTAAGCAAATAAGGAAAAATAAATTCAGCCTGGTTAATAATAGTATCAGTATTATTTTCAGTCACATGAGCCCAGAATACAATATTGCAATTCAAACGATAATAAGCCAAATTGACCAAGTCAAAAGTTTTGACAGTGACAGATTTGGAGTTTTGCGTGCGCATGCGAAACACTTTGTGTTTTCAAAACATTATAATACACTATATACATTATAATCAACAATGGTGCAATTTGAATAGGTGAGTGAAAGATTTTTTGTTTTCTTCCATGTTGCTTATTATGTGTGCAGTGTATTTATTTATTTACATCACAGTATTGGCCAATTAAAACTGAGACACACTCATCTTTCACCTGTTGAAAGACATCATTTCTGCTGTCATGGCAGTGACTATCACTTTTAATAGATAGTAGATTTAGATTTTGCTGAAATATCAGAGCAGTTTAAAGAAATTAGTAAAAGTTCGCAATTAATACCACATTCACGCTAATGATAACATATTTAAATACTGACCAAGATCACATGCATTCACTAATAAAAAAAGAAGAAAAAAAAAAGAGAGAAAATGATAAAATTGCTTTAGGATCTTGCAGCTGCTTCCCCCAGTGAGTTATAGGCCACATTAAAAATCTATTATATGCACAATAAAGCTGCTATATGAGGTGCCATCCACTCCCTAATAATTATTTGGTTACATGTTAATGTACCTTATTTGAAAAAGAAAAAAAAGACACAAAACATAAACCCAGATGCCTTGATAAAACCGTAATCTTATAATATATACCCTAAAGCGTATTGACAGGTGCAGCAGAAAGAGCTAATTGATGGGAAATCAATTTTTTATGCGGGCAACAGTGACCCCTTGTGGAAGTCTGCAAAACCCCAACCTCTCCTGTGTCAATTTCGAAGAAAGTGATGCAAACAAGATCAATGAAGGTCTTTTGAACGTTGTGCTCTGATGCAGAGCTGTAGGTTTGACGGCTCTCTTTCAATCATGTCAATTTGTGTCCTGTGCTTCAATTCTCTTCATCGAGTTGCATCATTTCTATTGGCAGGATCTCAAAAGGTTGCTATCCCCCTTGAGATGCAGCCGAGTTAAAGCGTTGGTTAAAAACACCTGATCTGACTTGAGGAAAGGTACAGTTTATTCCTTGAAAGAGCAAGGGGGGATAATTAGCAGCCGTGAACACTTTGATGGAGTTTCAAAGCAAGCAGGCCTGCAGGGACCGTTGTGTGCTGTGAGGACCTTGAAGTCATCATGTTGTGGGATGTATCCGCACAAATTGATAGCTGCGAACTCAGCATGCACAGAGGAAACATGCAATTAGGTTGGTGAAGGTGCTAGCATGCTGGAAACAGACCCTCTGGGATTTCTACCATTTAATGAGGCAAAGGGGAATCGAGTTTGTTTTTCTGTTTAACACAAGCTGAGTGATGTATAAACTAAAACACCAGACATTCCATGGTATGCATTTTTATTACCAATTAAAAAAAATGCAAAAAAAATATACAGGCAGTTTAATAAATATAACAGATGAAGTATTTTTCATTTCTCCTTAAGTGGAGGTTGAAGGTGTTGCTGAAAGCTTAACTGCTGCAGAAGCATGCTTTAATGCAACCTGAGATCTACGGCAGCTGTTAATCACACAAAATATACAATTTCACTTACAGCTGAGCCTGAGATTTATCTCTTATGCATAGAAAGGTCTCCAACTAAAGCAGCATCTTAGCATGTAACTGCATGTTTGCAAAGCTGTAATCAACCGAGCTCAATCACAGTGTTTTAAGGCTAAGAATATCCAATCAATAAGTAAGAGATGGGTGAAGGAAATCAGTTTTTTCTTCTCTCTTTTTTCCCCCCACTTAGTTTGCACACAATTCAGACTGTAGCTGAAGTGAATGAAGTATTTTACAAGTGACTTTGGGTCTATGCTTCTCCTTAAGCCTTGAAGTTCTGAAAAATCTCAGCCGCATCCAGCCAAGTCCTGAAGCAGGCCAGGCCTCGGTCTCGGATTTGCTTCCTGCCCTTATCGGTGATCACCTCGCCGTTCTCCTTCACGATCACCAGTTTGGGAACTGCTGTGATTTTGTAGCGCTGCTTTAACTCACTAAATGAAACAAGAAAAAAAGAAAATCGGGTTTGATCAGAAGAAGTTGATTTTTACTCTTGTTTCTATTGGGCACAACTTTGGTCACATGAACTTTCCTTTTTTTTTTCCCCCCTTTTCAAATAAATCCAACTCATCTCAAAGACTCAAACTGAATTTAAAGTTGTGATTTTTAAACGTTGATATGTTGGCAGATTTTGATTTTCTTGACAAAAAAAAATAAAGAAAAAAGAAATATCCTGCAAATTCACTGATAAAGGTAGAAAGATGTACTCAGAAAATAAATCTTATTGCCTCCAAGCATATTCCTCTGACCTACGGCAATATTTGTCACTGTGATGTTACTCACGCTAAAACTGGATTCAAATCATTTTAAAAGTGCTTTGTACTCTGGGTGCTATCTTTTGAAGTGGGTGGCACAAGCGCTTAAAAAAAATAAATACAAAAAAGCTATTTATGTTAGCTGCACCCTCAGTAAGTTTGTATTGCTTACTTGCTGTTATTGCAAAAGTGTAGCACAGATAAATCTGATTCGGTAAAAACTCTTAGTCAGGTATCTTTTTTTCTGCTTGGTCTACAGACCTGAAGGCAGATGAGAGTGTTTATGTTTTCAAAAGCAAACTAAAGATATGCTATATGCATTTAGTTAGTCTTTTAGTTGATGTTAGCTTTGATATTTTTGTTTTATTTTATCACTTTATTTCTGCTTCCTGAAACAAGTCAAACAATTATTATAAATGTGTGATTTTACCCAAATGCATTTAGGGGAGCTACACACATGTATAAAGTCTGTTTATGCATTACTGTTCACATTAGTAATAATAGTGTAGCCATTAACATCCAGCTTAAAGGCCAGGGCACAATCAATCTGCAGAAACTGTCAGTCTGCTCTGCATTTAAACCTAATCCCTGACAGGGTGACCCCATAAGTAGTTTACATAAGCTGGAAAAAGCTTTACAGACTGCAGTGTTTAAGCTAATAAGATGAAATTGCACTTGATTATTTGTTCCTAACCTTCCCTGAGTTAAATTGTTTGAAGTGAGCAGAAACTTACTGCTTATAATCATCACTCCAGGGTAAAGCCAGCCAGTCTCCGTGCATGTCGTGGTAATATTCGACCATGTCATCCAGCGACTTGTCCGAGGAGATGAACACGATCTCAAACTGAGCAGGAGGCTCACTTTCCTCCACCAGCTCCGTGTAAAAATCACAAAGGACAGGTGTGAAATCCCGACACGGAGGGCACCACCCGGCAGAGAAGTAAATCCCCACCACTTTGTTCCTCAGCGCTTCCTCGGGGTCTACGAAGTCCCCGTCTTTGTTCAGAAGAGTCCGACCAGAAAATACCTCCACCATGTCTGCCAAAGTCTCTCACACACCTAAACGCAAAGAGTCCGGGATGTTTACAGCGCTGAATGTCGCTTTAGCTCATGGTAGTTCCGTTCAAACGTCAGTTTGCTGGGTTACCGAAATGTTTACCTTTCCTTTCCGCAAAAGCTCCTTACAGCCAATCCTCATAATCGCCTACGGACCAATGAGATGACGAGAAGACTGTGGTGCGTTTGCGGTCATTATCAAAGTCGGTTTTACACAATGCTGAATCGCTTCTGCTATGATACCAAGCTGCACGACCTTTTACAACTGTTTTCAGCAGTTGTTGTGGGCTCCCGAGGGACTGTTCGCTATGTAACTTTATTACTTTATTAAGCCAGATATTCAGGCGTGAGTAGATACATATAAAACACACAAAGGTAATTAAACTTAACCAGGGGTAATTTTTCTTCACAAAGGGTCACATGAGAAATTCTGACTGCTGTGGACGACTGTCTGAACAGTTGTTTAAAAATACTTAATAAACTGTGAATTTAAGTTTTATTGTCTTTTGGGAACAGTCGACATCGTAGCAAAGCAATAAATTGTGATAAGTCCAACTTTATATTTATAAAGTATATTAAATTTAACACCATGAGTGTTAAATTTTGTTTTTTTGCTTCACTTGGTTCCCGAAAAATCTTTTAAAGACTACCAAGAATGATTGTGTTAGCATACAGCTTGATTTTTTTCTTCAGTAAATGCCATTACCAACTTAGAGTCAAACTGAATTTAAAGTTCCGCGAACTTTAAGTTCGTTATACGATGAGAACTTAAGTTCTCATCGTATAACGAACTTAAGTTCTCATCGTATAAATATTCAGGAATGCTTTCAGGTTTTAATCCCTGAAACCAAAGTTATGTTGTGTTCGCCAGTGCACAAACTTACATGTCAACTGAACTTCTGAGTTAACTCCATTGTCAACAGTATAATTTTGTTGTTTCATTCTATTTTTGGAACAGAGATAAATGTGAAGATGTAAATCCTATATGAGAGGGGACTGTTTTGACACGATGGTGTGATCCTGACAACATCTTAACAGTTTGGACTCACAGACGAGACATACTAGTGCATCGCCATAAATTACATTTATTTCACCAATTCAATTCCAAAAGTGAAGTAATAGATCCATTACATAATTATATATTTTGAATTTGTTTTTGTTATTTTTGACTATAATTTACAGGTCAGCTGTTAGTCTTCCCCATCATTGTACATGGCCATAACATATTTGAGTTTGTTTAATAATTGTCTTTGGTATTACTACATTTCTTAATTTGATCTTAATGTGTTTAAAATTATTGAAATGTTTTTAAAAAAGGATTTGACGCACTGTTTTATGGCGATGTCATTTCATGTTTTAGATTTAATCATTTATAATTACATTTTGTTTTGTCAAAGTAAAATAATGCCTATGTTCTGTTGTGCCTTTTAAGCTCTCCTGCAAAGCAATGTACCTGACTTTTCAGTGGATTCAGATCTTAAACAGTTTTCCATGCAGTGTTGGTGAAATGCACATAGAGGTCAGTGTGTTTCTCTTTCTCCCTGCTTCCTCAGCAGAGAGCAGAGGTCATTTGGAAAGAAACCCAGCCATTCTTTTCTTGTCCAGCATTTGTTGGCCATCAGCGAAGTCAAGCTGTTTGTGTCTGGAGCGTGAGGAGAGATCTTCTCTTTTGTTTTGTCTTTATACAATATTTTTTCCTCTGCTGTCATCTCTGGAATCATGACCTCTAATTCCAATTTATCCAACATGCGACGGCTGGTGGAACAACTTAAACTTGAGGCCAGCGTGGAAAGAATTAAGGTAAAAACCAGCATGTTGCTGTTGTTGTTATCGGCTATTAGTCTTGTTTCTTTCACGTTGTGGCACGACAATATTCTGATTTTATCCAAAATATTAGTCTACTTTAGTTGATAAAGCATCAAATTTCTTTTTTTTTTACAAAAAGAACAACAACATTTCAAAAATTTACACGAAAGATCAAATACTTGCAATCCAATTGTGTGAATGTAGTTTCTACTACACTAATTCTGATCGAAATTCTGAGGACTTTAATGTACCAATAGTGTCAATGTGTAAACAGAGTGTAGAGTAGTCTTATTGTTTCCGTCTGTCATTTGGGAAACGTGTCTGGCAGGAACTAACCATCTTACATTGTCGTTCAAATACTTTAACAAAAAGGTTTTAAGTTTCTGAGTTTGTTCCATTGCTTTATTTTTAAGTAAACTGTAGCAGGTCAAAATTCAGTTCCCTAGGTACAGCACACATTGTTTGGCACAAATGATAAAAACTATCTTATAGATACACTTGATGCTTTTTCCAGGTGTCCCAGGCAGCTGCAGAGCTGCAGCAGTACTGTCTGCAGAACGCAGGCAAAGACGCCCTGCTGGTCGGAGTCCCTACAGGGAGCAACCCCTTCAGAGAGCCGCGCTCCTGCGCTGTGGTGTGAAGGTCGGACACTTTTCTACTTTGCAAATGAATATTTATTATGTCAGCTGAGCTGCAAAAGAAGAATAATAGGTTTTGCACCCTTTTGCAGAGTACGAAGAAGTGGACCCAACTGTGACATCTCCTGTAGGGAAAAAGAGATTTCAGCGTTTTGGCCTTTTATCCAGCTATGCTTTGTACAAATTCTAAGCTTTTTTTTATGAAAGAAAATAGACTGTAATAAAATATTTCTTTGATACATATGTCTTTCATTTATATTATTTTACTTATTTTTAGCTTTCTTTAAAAAAACAACAAAAAAAAAACCTGGTGTAACTGTACGTCTCATTAGACGTCTCTTTAAGAGTGATCTCTATGTTATGAAGGGGCGGAGTGATACAGTGGTTATCTACAAATGGTACAAAACGGATGTTTTAGCCTGCTCACTAAATGACACTCTGGAATCTCATGGCGCTGGAACTTCCTGATGCTCAGTCTAAGTTAGGAACACAGCTAAAGAGAGGAAACTGAGTCTTCCTGTTTCAAACTGCAAAGACACAGTGAACGATAACCCTGAGGCAGCTCACTTTTTGGACTTATTCGTAAGATCAAGCTATGCTAATTCAGAAATAAAACCTGTGCTTGCATAAAAAAAAAAGGTTTATACGTAAATATTTGCTGTCATAATGAGCTGTTCTGAGTTAAGTAAAACCTCATTCTGCAGATTTTATTATTAGCTATTTTTACCAATTAAAAATATATTTTTTTGCCTTTAGGTATATAAAGGTTAACGTAAAAGCTGTCTAGTGCAGGACCAATAATGTCTAGCCGGTCATGAGACGACTCTCATTTTTATCACTTCCTTTTCCTTCCAGTGCACATTTAAGGGAGGAGTCTTTGTAGGGTTATCTATAGAGTAGCTGCCATTATTTCTGACCTGAACTTAAATATGCCTATTATTTTTGTCTTAGGAAACCATTTATAATTAACCTTTCAGCTGAATGTTAACATTATGTTGTAATGCTTAAAGCTTTAAAATTATGCAAAGTAAGAGGAGATACTGGCAAAGTTAAATGGAGGTTTTCCTTTATCTCTGCAATCTATAATTAAGTAAAGCCATCCATCCATTGCCTGCTAACCCTGATTTCCCCAAATCCATAGGAACATTTAATTACTATTATCCTCTTTAATCCATCCCAGCCTGTCTATTGTGTGTGTTCTGCAGGAATTTTGCTCAGCATGTATGAAACAGGAAAATACAGGACAAAAACTTGATGTTTTTTTATAGATAAAACTATGAGTGAGAATTATTTCACTGCAGACTATTGTGAAAGTCACTCCAAATTTCATTCAAGATTTTAACTGTAGCCATTTTTAAAGGTTACTCAGAAGATGTTTATGAATGCTGTAAAATATTCTAATGTTAATGTTGTCACATTTCTTGCCTTACCGAGCATCTCCTTTGCCTTTTGACTGCCGTCCCCTGCTAGCAGCAGCAACGATAATGCAACTAATAAACACAGAGGGGCGTCAACTTTTTACTACATATAGATGGAATAAAACTTTCAGAAAATTGACACCCACTTTCTAAGCAGGCCCTGGGAAACACCACATTTATTGCCCATAAAAAGTGTTGCCCGGAAAATGACCACTGACCACAAGGGAGTTTAAACTGGAAAAACTAAAACGATACTAAGAAAGTTTCACAGATCATGAATTCTTAAAAGCAAAAGTATTGTCTTCCTACCAGGACTGGATTGTGGGGTAAATTTTTACCAAGGTAATTCCTGATTCTGCTGTGGTTTAACCCTGATGCAGTTAAAAATTAAAGAGTTTTGAATAATGGTACAAGAATGCCAAGAAAACCTTCCGGGCTCCTGAAAAAGGTTTCTTGAAGTAGAAATGTTCTTTTCCCACCCCTCTACAGCACATATCAATCTAAATGATTAATTAAGTTGTTTTCACTTTGACCAGTCATTCTTCTCAGATCATTGTGCATATCAAAGTTAAAAACATTTGTTTAGAGTTGCCTTTATTAATAATAAGTGGAACACAGACTAATTCTAGTCTGGATTGCATCTTTTCATTATTGTTTTTATTTTACCACTGTAGTGTAATGATTTTTGTTTGTTTGTTGATTGTGTTACGCTTTTATCATGAGAAGCACTTTGAACTGCCTACTTGCTGAAATGTGCTTTTCAGATAAACCTGACCAGAAACTTGACTGATGTATCACAAAAAGTCTGCCTACTTTCTATTGAACATTAGGACTTTACTTCTGTTGGATAAATGTAACTAAAAAGGCAAATGTTACTTTGTGGAACAGGTTCAGTAACATTAGTATCAGTGACTCATCAGCTTGTTAGTTCCTGTTGAGTTTACTGTTTCATTTCAGGGCAAATAACATTTTTCACTTCTTCCCATGTAGTACATGCAGAGACACTGTGCATGTTTTAAAGTGCCTGTTTTAAGCAAAACATTATTGTTGATGATGTTGCAGTTAGATTTTTATCTCTTGCTCAAAGATTTCTCTCTATACGTCAAAAATTTGAAGAATTACCTTATTACAGCCTAATCTTTTCGGGGTATGTTTCTAATAGGTTTCCATATCTAAAGGCTGAATGTTTTCTTATAAGTCTTTGCAAAATAGCTCAAACTCATTTCCAATTAAACTTTGACTGGCCCATTCTAACATAAACCACAATTTAAACCATGTCTTTGTAGCTTTGGATGAATGTTTGGGGTCATTGTCCTGTTGATAGCTGAATCACTGCCACATTCTCCACTCTTTTATAAACTCTAACAGCGTTTTCTCCTTTTCTTCTGTAATTTAGTTCTATTTATCTTCTCATGAAATCTGACCGGCTTTCCTGTCCCTGCAGATGAAAAGCACCCCCACAGTATAATGTTGTGCAATTAATTTCCTTCATAAATGGTGTTTTGCGTACAAAAAGCTACATTTTGGTACCATGTGACCAGATCACATTCTTTTGCAGGATTATGAAAACTGTAAATTGCTTACAACATTTTTTAAAATAATGACTTGGATTGAATAATGGATTCCTTCTTGCAACTCTCTTGTAAAGGACCAACTTGTGCAGACATTCAGCATACTGTTAAAACCAAAGTGTTTTTTTTTTTCAAACTGATGGAGCATTTAGAAAAAAAAAAATGAAAAAAAGATCATTCTGGAATCAAAACATGGTTGTAGTTTGATGATGGTCTGGGAATCCAATTTTGCCTGTGCCAAAATATCCTGGAGCAGAATATCCAGCCAATAGTTTGTGACCTTAAGCTTGGGTTATGCAGACAGAAGTTCATCACTGAACGGCTTGAACAAAGTCAAAATGAAGGTGATGTGGTTTCTAGTCAAAGTACTGACTTAAATTTGACTGTGACCTTAGCAGATCATTAATGCTCAAAAATTCTCCAGTATGGCTGAGCTATTCCTTCCACGATTTATGACATGTTGTTTCAGATGCTTGATGGCAGTGAAGTTGCAAAGCCAGTTATATCAGGAATGGAAGGCTATTAGTTTTCACATATGTAAGAAAAGTTTCAGTAACTTGTACCTGCTTAATAAATGAAATAATTAGAGAGCTAAAGTTTGCAATTTCTAAAGTAACCATTTTCTGTTATTAAAGAATGCTTGGTGATCTGAAACATTTAGTTGTGGTGGAAAAGGGGAAAAAAAAAGAAGAAGAAAAGAGTACACCTTATTTTATGAAAATTGTTAGTAATTCAATTTAAGAAAATTTAGCATTTTTGAATGTTTCTAAAACGTTTTAGTTTTTATTGCTACAGTTGTACATTTCCCAACTTGTTCTCTGTTGAAAGTGTTAAACGACGCCATCTGGTGGTTAAGTATATACAATTACATAATGGTCACGTCGTATTTCTACACCCTAATCCAATCATTTAGAGCTGAAACATCACCAAAGTAACTCAAACATATATTTTTTTGTTAATATAGCAATACTAAAGAGAATAAATACAATAATGTATATGATGTAACTCATGATTGTAACATATTTTTTGTCCAAATACATAAAAAGCTGCATTAACCAATAAACAGTCACATAAAAAAGTGCCAGTCATGAGGACACAAGCGTATCCTCATGACAGGTAAGGGGCTTTAATGTTGAAAAGCATGTTCTACAGCTTCAGATAAAGAGGAAAATACACTTTTCTATTCATAGCCTCTGGGATATAAACCTCTCCCCACTTGATTAAATCTGTCGACCCCAAACAACAAAAAGTCTCAATCTGTTGAAAAGTCTCATTTTCCCCTCCTACATCTTTTTGCATTATGTTAGTTTAATTAGCATGCTCAGCTCTAACACACAATGTAACAAAAAGTATAAATAGCATCTCAAGTGCTTCTGTGGTAAACAGGTTACCCTTACAACTGCTCCACCTATCGTTTCATTCCTAAGAAAACAAGGTCAGGTATTCAAAGGACTCGTTTTTTTTTTAGAAAAGGAAACAACCTGAAAACACTGTATAGTATTGTCTTCTCCTTTAAAGGTGTGGGCGGAGAGCAGAGTGCAGAGTTGAGTTTCACTGACACCTCCCTTTCCAGGCTCACAAACTGCAGATCAGCCGTGTTGCAGTCCTGAGAGGTGCTCTCGGTTGGGATCTTAGTGCGTATGTTGTCTTTTTCCGACTCTTTGTGGATGTGGCTGCCATCAATGACGAACCTAAATAGGACGCTCTGGGAAACTTGTACGATAGGTGTCTTCCTTTCCCAAACCTCACTGACCACTGAAAAGGATTTAAACTACTTGGACTTCTCTTTCCCTCGTATGTCTGTGAATTTTCATAAATCAAATAAGAATTTTTATCAAGTGCGGAGATGGCAAAGTTGCACAGGCTCTATGTAGTACTACTAACAGGTAGGATTAACTATTATTCTGCTCATATGTTAGACTAAGGGGTCAAATTTCTTCACAACTTAATTATAATGTAGTTTAGAGACATGGGGGCATTTTTCTAGTAAATTTGCAAATAAATAGTTTTATAGATTAGTTCTTGAACAAATTTTCCATTGACAGCTGGTTCAGTTAAAATTGAATTGAGACATTATTCTCCCACTAACTAGCATGTGTAAAAAGCTTTGGAGTTGGTTAATAATTTAGTGAAGATCTAATAAATCAACACTATATTATCTGACCCCCCACTAATTATAACATTTTAAATCCTCTTGTCTGAAGTGTGAAACATTCCCCAATAAAATCTTATTTATTCTGAGAGTTTATAAAATCAAGTAGTGAGTGACAACTTTTACACACCTGTAAAAAGTGGAATGTGGTGTCAAATTACCTGATGAGTTGTCACAAAGCAAGTGAGCATAATAGTATGTATGCGTGTGCATGTGTGTGTGTCTGACTGTCTTTTGGTTTTTTGTTTGTGTTTGGGTCTGCAGCTCTAGCACTGTGGAAACGTTGTCTGGCAGAATGGAACGCCACCGATGGGTCCTCCAACCAAACCGCATCTGTCTGTCAAGACAACTGCACAGGTAGAGACGGGACAATCCCTCACTGATGTCATAAAGAGCTTTGAGGTATAATTGACACAATCATCAAAGCAGACACTGAACTGGTCAAAGCAGTCTAGGTAAATAGTGTCAGTCATCTGTGACGGGATTATGGCCTTTGAAAACTGTTAAGGCTTTGACGTTCCCCTTCTTCCTGTTCACCTTTGGCACCTTTGTTTGCATGAAAATGGGAGATGAAATGTCTCGTCTTCAAAGAAGGTACAGGAATATGCTGGCGGATCTGCAAACTGAGTGTGTTCAATTTGGAAAACAAGAAATATTTACTAATTGTGGTAATGCTAAAGAATACTAGCAATACAAATCAATAATAACATGTTTGTATCTACTGTGTGTAATCAAATAAAAAAAAAAGGTTGTGCATAATTAAAAATTGCATAGTTCAGATGCCACTGCTTTTATGGCACAGAATCTGTCAGACTTGTCACTAAACATGTCATACTTCTAGGAAATAGATAGAAAATCTGGTGCCTTTTGTTATAAAGGCACCAATAGATAAACTAATGGTAGAGAAATCTACACTAGTATAGGAGATCTAACAGTGAATGAATGAATGAATGAATGAATGAATGAATGAATCAATCAATCAATCAATCAATCAATCAATCAATCAATCAATCAATCAATCAATCAATGTTTTTATGTATACTGTCCAAGTTCTTTATACTTTACTAAGGGCTGTACAGACGTTAGAAAGAAATAATAATAATAATAATAATAATAATAATGATGATGATGAAAAAACATTAGTTACAGTCACCTGAAACAAATATATAAAACATAAACAATAACATCTAAAGTTAAAAAAAGATATTATCAAAAACCACATGACAGAACTTACCAGAAGTATTATAAAATTAGAATAAATAAACAAAAAGGAAATCAATAAATGGCAAAAAAGATGTTGTTGACTTTATTTTTGTCAGAACTGTGATCACTGTTTTACCCGAAAAATTAACAACTGATGTGAAAGACGAAATGGTCCAAGACATCTCTGTTTAAACACTTTTATAAAAATCCACAACTGGTCCCGACAGATGATGTGATCGTGGCCTCTTGGTTAGTTTTGCAGTTGCTATTGTGTGGGAAATTCAATAATTGGTAAGGAATGCAACATGCTTCACTCGGTTTTCACAGCAGCATTTTTGTAGTAATGAGCTGATGTACTACAAAGTTACAAAGTTATTATCATTTCTTTATTTTTTTCAGTTTTATAACCCAGACGGTGCAAACTATTTGCTCCTCTGCTTTAACTGCCACCAAACATGAGGGTTGCTTTTAGCTGGTCATGTTGGCTAACCATCAATAAGACTGCAAACACATATATCTTCTTGACCTCTGGGGTCGTGTGTGCTAGAGTGTTCTCAAGTTTCAGCTAACAATTAGACCTCACTCATTGATGTCACCTGGAGGGCAGTATCCTTTTATGAGCTCTCTCTTTTTCCTTTTTTTTTTTTTTGTTTGAGGGACAAATTCACTAGAGCTGGTTGTAAAGATAGCGGCAGCTTTTCAAGAAGTGCTACGTGAAAACTCGTGGTCAGAAGTTCAACAGCTGTTCCAGGGTACGATTAGTTAGCAAGCTAAATAAAAACCTGCGGTGACATAGTTGAGAGAATGGAAATTCCAACTTTCATGTTTAATTTAGCGAAGAATTACACTGATCCAGCTATGTGGATAATGAGTCTTTTATGACACCAGTGCCTTAGCGGATTTGAATAGCGTTCCTCTCTCGACTGGATCGTATTGCAAACAGTCTATTAATAAATTAGGTCATGGCAGAGGGTGAGAACTGACGTCATAGTGGCAAGCTGACAAACTGTGACAAAGCTCCAGAAATAGATGTTACACTTTTATTTGCTTGTGATTAAAACTGGATATGTTTACTTAGAAATTACTCAAATGTGTGTGAGACAGACCAAAGCAGCCCCCCTTTTTAAATATTTGTACGTTTCTGCAAAAGCAGTCCTCATGCTGAAACTTTCAAATGCTTCAATCTTGTGGTAGTTACTTTAACAATGAAAGTATTTTCCTGATCTTACACTAAAAAGGGAAGTTAGAAGCTTTTCACCTACACTGGCTTCACAAGCTTACTTAATCATGGAGGACAAGATCATAAACTAGATATCATTTTGTCATATTTGTTACAAAATGAATCTAATAAAGATGACAGTGACTGAATATCTAGGTCAAAAAATATTGGTCTATAAGACATTTAGTGTCAGATCAAGGAAATCGATCAATCCTACATTTGTTGTTATAGCTCTATTCAGAAACTTTAGTTGTTTAGTGTCATGTACTTAACTGAAAAGTTTTAACAGTCGTTTTAACCAAGTAAAATTTTTTTTTTAGATCTTATAAATGGCATTTAAAAGTGCTTAAAAACATTGCTAATGCAGTTGAGAGTTGAAATCAAATAAGAGCAATTTATAACTGGTAAACTACATATAAAGTCCTTTTAGGATAATTTGTATTTCATTAGCAGGGTGGAGAATTTGTTTTGGTAACAACTAGAATAATACATTTACTAAGAGGTTATATAATTTCATTTCTCCAGCAGAGAAAGACACAGAACAATCGAATGGCCACTACTCAGAATGTCCTAAGGAGCTGCTTTATTACTGTGTCCATGGAGATTGTCGTTACATTAAGGAACAAAAGGCACCATCCTGCAGGTGAGAAATAGTTCTAGAAAATGTTAGTAAATATAAATGTAAAAAAGATTAGACAATGAAGTTTAGCTTTGTTGAGAATTCAGACAAACAAACATGGGAATTTTATCACAAATATGTGGTCAGATGATACGTATATATTTAGAACCTTAAAACCTTATGAATAGTTAACAGTGGAAAAGTTCCATGATAAAATAAAATAGAAAATGTAAGCATTTAAACCTTCTTTTTTTCCTTGTCTAAGGTGTCACAACAATTACAACGGTCCCAGGTGTGAATATGTGTCGTTGGACTGGCAAATAGGTGGCAGAGGACAAATCATAATAGGCTGCGCCATTGCAGTGCTTCTGCTGTTGATGATCATCGTTATTTCCATCTGCGTCTGTTCACAGTAAGATAAAATGGTTTCTAACAATATGGATACATTTTCTTCAAGGAAGAAGAAACTGGTTGTCATCAATGATTGTTCTTTTCATTTGGTGCTTTTTGGGGTTTAAAAATATGTTTTTACTGCCTCTCTCCTCCCTGCAGCAACACATCATATGAGTCTGAGTTTTTAATAGTAGTCCCTTCGACCACTGGCTCGAACTCACTACAGGGGAATCTCTTGACAACTTTGCACCTGAGTGTCCCTGACACAGCAGGTCTGATATGATTACAAAATCAATCACTGACCTTTAGTCCTAGGTCAACTGGGACCAAATACACTTGTGAACAAAGTTATCTTGAACATGGGGTTTGTTGTGGATCAGCCTAGTTCAGACATCCAACAACAACCCACCTTTCGAATTTCAAGTGTATCCACACCCCAACTCTCACCCAGCTTCCATGGGACCAAATCCCAAAGCTCCTCCACACAGGCAGTGGGTAAGAGCAGAAACCACAGAAAACAAAGTTGTTTCCAAAAGTGTTTATTTCTCCGTTATGCTCTTATAACCTGTAAAATCTTAATAACTGATTAATGTGCTATGTATATTTTATAATGAACTGCTAACAAGCCTTTCTGCAGTGAGAACGAAACTGTTCTGAAAGAAATTCAAGTGTGAAGTTTTTGAGATTGATACATCTAAAACATTTGTCAGAAGTTGAGAAAACAGGAGTATCTGCCTAAATGTCAGACCACACAAGAAGATGGAGGAGTGGCAAGAAGAATGCCATCGTAAAAAGAAAGCTACAATAAGTCCTGTTTAAAGATTGCCAAGTGGGTCCAAAATGAAACTTTTTGAGTTACATGCTAAACACTGTGCAAATGAATAATAAAACTGCCCATCACTCTGAGCACATTCTTTCTACCACAACACTTAATGGTATCAGAACCAGTGCTGTGGGGATAATTTTCTTCAACGGGGACAAGGGAGATGGAGGGACCTAAATATGGTATAATCCTGAAAGGAAACCAGCTAGAGTTTGAAAAATACTTGAGTCTGTTGCAGTGGTACACTCCAACCGGACAGCAGCCTTGGATGTATAGTCAGAACCACAAAGGAATAGTACAGAGCAGAGGGTGTTCATGAGTTAGAGTGGCCTAGTTAAAGTCCATTGAAACTCTACAGCAAGTGGAATTCATAGATGTTCAAGCTGAGATTGAACTACTTTTGCAAAGACAAATGAGCAAAAAAAAAAAAGTCCCATCTCTAACTGTCCAAAGCTGATGAAGAGATATCCAAAAATACATAACTGTTGCAAAATGTTTGAAATGCTCATAATGATAAATAATAGTGAGCATGTATCATATGCATAAATATTAGGTTATTTATGCATATTTATTTATGCATAAAAAAAAAATAAAAAAAAAAAAAAAATATATA